>CM024519.1:32192980-32389808 GCA_014182375.1 Eucalyptus virginea
TCCAGAGGTTTTAGATATTATTCAAGCCTACGGGAGGTGTTATAAGAGATGATAAAGGCAATGCGATCACACGAAAATGAAACACCGCAATTACGGTTAAGATTCCGGCCCCTCTATAGACACCAAACAAAAACAGGTAGCTCTCAAGCCGCTTAATGAAATCAAAACTTTAACCTGCGGTCCCTGATTATATTTGTTCCTCATCAAGTAAAAGGCCATAGCAGCAGTTTCTGCAGCATTGCTTACGAATTGCTCGCACTGCTATAAGCCTATAACATAGATCACAGTCACCGGCAGTATCGATTAAAGATCAAATCAAGGACCTCTCAGAAGCACGTAAACCAATGCCACGATTAAAAAAAAAAAAAAATAGTATTTGCTTCACATAGCTAGCAGATGCCTTTGTAATCAGGCATGGTGAATACCTACAAATTAATATGACAGCAATGAAAACATAGACACCTCAAACAACACCGAGGTAGGCACATAGCCTCTACCAGACAGCTTCACAAATACTTATAAATTATGGGTCTGCATGGCCAACCAGTGCCAGAAGCATTTTCTCATACTCTCCATGAGTGTCCTTGACAATGGCACGATGGAGGGGGACGTTGTTCTTTCTCTGGTACTCCTCAGTTATTAACTTCATCTCGACCTCAGCCCTGGTAACAACCAATCTAATCAGAGCGGCTTCATTTGTTCCTCGCCTTTTGATAGCCAAACGAAGGACCTTCTCAAAATACTTCTCAGGGCGAGTCAGCCACTTGACTGTAGCTCTCAGCATAAAAAGGAACTCGTCTTTTGGATCAGTTTTCAAATCCTGCGAACACAAAGTATCAAGAATTAGATGATTCTTAGTCTAGAACGGAGACAAGTTAAATGTATTCTGATGCATTTTACCTAAGGTTAAAGTCTAAAACTAGAACAGAGCGCAATGCAGGGTGATGAGTATCTCAAAAATGGGTGATATTATTAGGAATCAATATTTTATAAACAAGATATCTATGAAAGAGTTAATTATTTTCTATTATTAAAAAGTGAAAAGGGTTACAAATATATATGCTCATATGTGCTTAACTCTACTCATAACTAAGTTACTATTTTACCCTTATTACTCACAATATTTCTCAACACTCCCCCTCAAGTTGGGATATAGATATCAAATAAACCCAACTTGTTACACAAGACGCTCACTCTACTCCCCCGTAGAGATTTCGTAAAAATGTCTGCAAGTTGATCCTTCGACTTTGTGTGTTGCAGAATAACCTCGCCTTTCTGAACTTTTTCTCCCACAAAATGACAATCAACCTCAATGTGCTTAGTTCGCTCATGGAAGATTGGATTAGATGCAATATGAATAGCGGATTGATTATCACAATATAGCACCGATGGATTTGATGGTGACATTCCAATCTCTGATAGTAACATTCTTAACCATAGTAATTCACTTGTCACATGTGCCATAGCATGATATTTAGCTTCAGCACTTGATCGGGAAACTACATGCTGTTTCTTGCTTTTCCATGCAACTAAAATACCCCCGAGAAACACATAATAGCCTAAAGTAGATCTCCTATCCACAGGACATCCAGCCCAGTCGGCATCAGAAAAGCCTACAGTGTTTAGATGGCCATAATTCTTGAACTATAGTCCTTTACTCGGCGCTCCCTTCAAATATTTGATGATTCGAAGTACAGCATCCCAATGAGTGGTACGAGGAGAACTCATGAATTGACTTACTACACTAACCGTGAAGGATATATCAAGTCTCATGATAGTAAGATAGTTTAACTTACCAACTAACCTTCGATACTTTGCTGGATCATGTAGTAATTCTCCATGTTCTGCATCAAGTTTCATATTGGGATCCATAGGGGTATCGACTGGCTTTACTCCAAGATATCCAACCTCACCAAGGATGTCCAGTACATACTTTCGTTGCGATAAATTGATACCATCATGTGAATAGGATACTTCAATACCAAGAAAGTATCGAAGATGTCCCAGATCTTTAGTACTGAATTCTTTAGGCAGAAATTGCTTAAGTTTTTGAATACCACTTGAATCACTGCTAGTAATGATGATATCATCCACATATACAACTAGAAGGATATAGCCAGTTGAAGACACGGAGCTGAAAACTGAATGATCTACTTGACACCGCTTTAATCCAAATTTGATAACCGTATCACTAAATCTACCAAACCAAGCACGAGGAGATTGTTTAAGTCCATACAAAGCTTTGTGTAAACGACATACCACATTCTCCCCCTGAGCAATAAACCCAGGTGGTTGCTCCATGTAGACCTCCTTAGCCAGATCACCATGTAAAAATGCATTTTTCACATCCAATTGATGAAGGATCCAGCCAAATTGCACAGCCAATGAAACAAAGACACGGACAGAGGGAATTTTGGCCATGGGAGAGAAGGTGTCATTATAGTCGACATCATAAGTTTGAGTATATCCCTTCGCAACTAATTGTGCCTTCAATCGATCAAGAGTACCATCCAGGTGAACTTTAACGGTGAAAACCCAACGACAACCAACATGTTGCTTATTAGTAGGTAAGGAAGTAAGCTCCCAAGTTTTGTTCTGAATTAGTGCCTCCATTTCATCTTCCATGGCACAACGCCAACTAGGATGAGCAAGAGCTTCAGCAACACTGCTAGGCACAGAAACAAAAGACAACGACGAGACAAAGGCAGAGAAGGTAGGAGATAAATGATCATATGACAAAAACTTTAAAATAGGATGACGCATACGAACACAATCAAAAAGACCAGAATAGGGAGAATAACGATCAATAGGATGACCAACACAAGAATGTGTACCTTTTCGAGATGCAATGGGCGGATCAAGATCATAGGCTGGCACTGCAACTGATGGGGGAACAGATGAATCAGGTGCTGATGAAGACTATACTGTCATAGTTGGAATGGTACTTCGTTGATGATAGATGTGGTCAGCAAACTGAAATTTGTTGGAGGTAGCTAGAGAGATGGAAGGCAGTGGAAGCATTGGTAGGATACAATCATCACTATCACCATGTGTCTGTGGAACATTCTGAGAAGGAAAATATGATTGATCTTCAAAGAATGTCACATCTGTAGACACGAACATACGACAACGACTAGGACAGTAACATTTGCATCCCTTATGAGTTCGAGAGTATCCCATAAGGACACATTTTTCATCACGAGGATCTAGTTTATCAAGACCTAGAGTAAGATTATGTACAAAAAAAACACACCCAAAAACCCGAAGAGGTAAGGAAAAGAGAGGACGATTTGGATGTAAAAGTGAGAATGGTGTCTTCCCTTGAAGAACAGAAGTGGGAAGCCTATTAATTAAATAACACGCCGTAAGAACAGTATGGCTCCAAAAGTGTTTAGGTAGATGCATATGAAACATGAGGCAACGAGCGACATCAAGAAGATGGCGATTTTTACGTTCAGCTACACCATTTTGTAGTGGAGTGTATGAGCAGGACGTTTGATGAATAATACCATGAGATTCCAGAAAGGGCTGGAAACCATAAGTTGTAGCAAGGTATTCTCTAGCATTATCAAACCGTAAATGTTTGATAGAGATATTATATAGATTCAACACTTCAAAATAGCACAATTGAAAGCAACGAAAAAATCTTGTACAATCTTTTATTAAGAATAACCAAGTCATTTGGGAAAAATCATCCACGAATGTAACAAAATATTTGAATCCGAAGACATCAGACACACGACATGGACCCCATACATCTGAGTGAACCAACTCAAATGGACTAGACACATGACTTTGCATACGGGAGGGAAAAGAAGCTCTATGATGTTTACCAAACTGACAAGCTTCACACTGAAAGGAACTCACAAACTTAGACTCAGGAAATAGACGTTGAAGTAGATTTGGTGGTGGATGACCAGCACGACAATGCATCCGATATACATCAGTGGATGTCTGTTTCACAGCTGCAGCAGCTAACACCTTGTTATCAAGATAGTACAAGCCATTTGATTCATTTCCCCCACCAATCATCTGTCCAGTCCTCAGATCCTGAAAAACACAATGAGAAGAGGAAAAGGTCACGGAACAATTTAGTTCTTTGGTCAATGAGCTCACAGAAATCAAATTATAAGGAGATTTTGATAGGTGAAGGACAAATGATAAAGAAAGAGAGGGACTTAAATGAGCAACTCCCATACCAGTAACCTGAGACTGTGAACCATTTGCTAATGTAACTGAATTTGATAATGAAGGAGATGCAGAGTGAAAAGAAGACAGTAGGTTAGAGTTACCAATCATGTGATTGGTAGCTCCAGAGTCTATAACCCAAGAGTCAAGCGATGTAGACAACAAACATGATGAACTACCTTTAGAGGTTTGTGCCAGAGTTGCAGTAGGAGCTGAAGATCCTGTCACTTGTTGGGAGCGAACCAATGTATCATATTTAGCACGGGTTAATGTAACTAGGTCACCTGTCTTAAGAACTTGAGTTGAACTTGGTGGAGCCATTGAGGGAGGACTAAGAGAATCCTCAACCTCTGCATAAGCTGCAAGAGGTGGTTTGAGCTCTAGATGAAGTGTATAGTAATAAGCTTTTATATGTCTGGCTCTTTGACAATGATGACAATAGCGGGAACCACGATTATTCCCAAAGTTGATCATACCATGAGTCCTAACTCCCCCTTCACGGCCTCCACGACTTCCACCATGAACAACACCACGTCCACGACCTTGATAACCATGACCTCGACCTCCACGTCCACTAGAACCACAAGAAAGCATAGCACCAATCTCCATCGCCGGCATGGAAGAACTGTTCTCAGGAATTGTAGAACGGAGAGCCTGGGAGAAGACTTCATCTACTGTGGGAAGAGAACTCTGAGATGTAATATGCTGACGAAGAGATGAATACTTAGGCCCCAATGACTTGAGATATAATATTACCCTCAAATCCTATTGGCGTTTAGCTAGAACATCTGGATCGTTCGAGGCAGGAAGATAAGTATCCAATCATTGGCAGAGAGTGGTGAACCGAGCATAATGATCAAACAAGGATTGATCTCCACGCTGAATATCAAATAACTTTTCCCACGTGTCACATACTCGCATCATATTATTTTGCCCCGAATAGAATAATGCACACTTATCCCAAACTGCTTTAGCGGAGTCACATTGAATAAAGTGAGGACTAACCTTAGGGTCCATGCTATTCCATAATAGGGTCCAAATCATCGCATCTCCTGCAATCCAATCGGCAGCTTTACTCGTGTCAGACAGTATTGTAGACGTGAGATAGTCCAGTTGTCTGGTGGCAGTAAGATAGACTTCGACCGCTTTAGACCAGGATGGATAATTAGTTCCATCTAACTTGACAGATGTTAATTGAAAATGACCAAAAGGAGATCCAAAAGTCAATCCAGAGGTCGCCATTAGTGAATAAAGAATGATTGAGCCCAAGAAATGAATTTCACGGTTGCCAATACTAATTCCAATAATTCAATCAAATACACAAAAAGAATTCCGAAAAGAAAGGCTTCAATCGAATCACCATACGAATCACCAAAGCACTAGTATACTTATTCTCAGTATCCCCATTGATTCAATGCAACGTCACTTTCAAGTGCGAAAAACAGCAACTCTATCCTCTGTAATAACTATCAAATCTATATCCACAATGGCCACTTCTAAAATTTTGTGCAGTACAAATAATAAAGTGGGTTACTGTTCAACCACCAGAAAATAACCCATCATTTGCCGTTTCTAGAAGCCTTTCCGTACTCCACAGCCAGCACAAAATTTTAAAAGTAATAATTAAGATAAGATAAAGTTTTCCATCATTCACTGTGTCACATCTAAACCTCAGGAAGAGGTGGTGCACCAATCTCTTCTGCTTTTCTCCTCCTCCTTATTACCTCTAGGGTTTTACAGAGAGAACTAGGCTTCCAGTTTCTCCTCCTCCTTATTACCTCCCGGCAAACGCACCAACTTCCAACAGCAGCTTCAAATTCAACCTCCTGAGCCACATGGTGTGGCATTCATAATTTTGTGACAACTCTTAGATACATGACGGTCCATGACTAAGTGACAGAAGCATCGCCGGTACTATATTCGACCCCATTGACCCGTGCACACTTGTTTCAATAATACTATACAACAACACCACCTAAGTGTATATGGAATAAGAGAGGAATTTGGATTTTTACCAATTGAATTTTGAGAATCGGGGGAACGGAATTCGGCCATGCGCGAGAACACACATGCCCGCGCAGAGAGGAGGAGTTGTTCACGCCCAAATGCCGCCCAAGTTCTTCATTCGGTCAACAATGGGTCAATTAAAATTTTTTTTTTTTGACGGTGAAAGAGCAACATATATTAGTAATAGTAATCCATACATCCAGCTGCAAGAGCATCCGCACATAACAAGTTAATTAGAGGAAGGGGCGGATGAAAAGAGGAAAAGCTGATCGTAGGATTTCTACTATGGGCTTTACAGGCCCAGTCGGCGACCATGTTAGCCTCCCTAGGGCAAAAATCTAGCGAAAGATTGGGGAAAAGAGAGAACAGAAAGGCTGCCTCTGAGAAGAGAGCTCGATCCGGCCATGGCGGCTGTGCGCGTCGATTCAGAGCTTCCACTAGGGAGAGGTTGTCAGATTCAAGAACAAGTGATGCGTTTTGGAGCCCCTGATCAAGTAGATGTCGAAGCGTTGAGGATAGGGCCTGGATCTCCACCTGCAGAGCGGAGGAAGCTTCAACCCTTGCTGAGAAAAAATCGGTAAGTCTGCCTTCATGATCTCTGCAAATACTAGCGATACTGCCTTGATTACTGCCCTGGTGATAAGATCCATCAATGTTAATCTTCAGTGTGCCAGGATCTGCGGGACGCCATAGATGACTCTTTTGACTGACTGGGGGCTTCTGGTGTGCAGTGGAAGGCGAAGACAGACGATCCACTTGGGTATTAGTTAAAGATGCTTCTACAACAATGGACGGATTAGGAAATTTGCCTCGGAAGAGGAAGCCGTTCCGAGCCTTCCAGATCTGCCACAGTACATTAGCGATCAGCGCAAGACGAGGTAGGCGGTTCCCATTGCCGATCGTGTAGACAATCCATGAGTCCAGTCTCTGTATATTGGTAGGATCAATTGATATGCCAATCTGAGAGTGCGACCATACCTGTGTAGTCCACTCACATAGCAAAAACAAGTGTTCTGAAGTTTCTGGAATATTTTTTTTACAGATTGGGCAACACGGACTGTCTATGATGTGCCTTCGATGCAGATTGTGACGCGTTGCTATGGAATCAGTACAAATGGCCCAGAGGAACATACGGATTTTAGGAGCTGCAGGCATCTTCCACAGATTTCGCCAAAACCAGGTAGGAGTTCTATATGCAGTAGAAGCACCAGCTGTTAGTCCACCTGTGTTAGTCTGAGTGATTGCATGGTATGCTGACTTTACAGTATACGTACCCTGTTTTGTAGCTGTCCAAATGAGTGCATCTTCTGTAAAAGTTGGTCGAATCTGAATGGCGGTGATTTCTTGAATTATTGGCAAGTCAAAGAATCTATGCATTAAATCTGTTTTCCATGAACCAGTAGCTTGATCAATAAGATCAGCTACTAGGAGGGGTTCTGCTTGGGCCTTTGGTCCACCTAGAATACCCATGGGTAGCCAACTATCTTCTCTGATACTGATGCATTTGCCATCCCCTACTGACCAACGGATGTTGGGTAAGATAGCTGCTCGTCCACTCAAGAGGCTCTGCCAGCCCCATGATGGGCGGGAACCCTTGACAGCTTTAATAAAGGTGGATGAATGAAAATATAATCCTTTAAAGAACTTAGCCCATAGTGAGAAGGGTTGATGAAGAAGACGCCACGCTTGCTTACCAAGCATGGCTTCATTAAAACTGATTAACTTTCTGAAGCCCAAACCCCCTTCCTCCTTTCAGTGCTGTAGTCTTTCCCAACATTGCCAATGAATTCCAGCTTTGCTTGTGTCATTGCTCCACCAAAATTTAGCCATACGCTGTTCTATAGTTTTACATAAAGACCGAGGAATCTTAAAAACAGACATGGCATATTGGGGAATAGATTGAATTACCGTTTTTAGCAAAATTTCCTTCTCTCCCTTAGATATAAGCTTCTCCTTCCACCCCTCTAATTTCAATTGAACTCTAGTCAAAATCCAAGAAAACATATCCCTCTTAGATCTACCCCAATCAGTAGGTATCCCTAGGTATTTCCCACATCGCTGTAAAATAGGAACCCTTAATTCACTCGCCAAATTCTCTTGAAGTGTCATAGGACAGGATGGACTGAAGAAAATTCCAGATTTGTTTCGGTTAATAGCTTGTCCAGTAGCCAAACAATACTGATTTATGATGTTAGATAGATTCTGGCATTCCATCAGGGTACCATCGAGGAAAAATACAGCATCATCAGCGAAGAACAAGTGAGATAAAGTGGGACACCACTGATTTAATTTGATTCCTTTGAGCAATCCCGTATCAATAGCATTCCGAATGAGAAGTGATAGGAGGTTAGCAATGAGAATGAACAAGTAGGGGGATAAAGGATCACCTTGCCGAAGCCCCCTAGTAGGATGAAAGCTCTGAAGATAATCACCATTCATTTTAACACACAAAGTTGTAGTTGAGATGCACTGCATGATTAGCTGTACCCAATGAGACTGAAAGCCTAGACAAAGTAGATAATCGTGAAGAAAATCCCATTCAATGCGATCATAGGCCTTCTGCATATCAACTTTAAGCACAGCTTGAAAATGACGCCGTCTTTTCCTAGTTTTAAGTTGGTGAATCACTTCCTGAACCATAAGAACATTATCTTGTATCTGTCTTCCAGCAACAAACGCACTCTGTTCCTCAGAAATTAAAGCAGGCAGTAAAGGTTTTAACCTGTTAGCAAGTACTTTAGAGAAGATTTTATAAACATAGTTGCACAAGCTAATAGGTCTATATTGATCTAAGCACTCTGGGTTTGGGGTTTTGGGGATCAATGTTATTGCAGTTCGATTTAAGGCCACTGGTAAGGATCCAGAACTGAAAAATATTTGCACTGCCCGATAGATATCTTCCTTGATTACCTCCCAATGAGATTGATAGAACATACCAGTCAAACCATCGGGGCCTGGGGCTTTCGAGGCACCTAATTGAAAGGTGGCGTCTTTAACTTCTTCCATTGTTACCTGTGCTAGAAGCATGTTATTCATTTCTGTGGTAACCATTTGTGGACATTGTTGAAGAACTTGTTCATAACTTCTAGGACCAGAGGTTGTATATAGGAGTGAAAAATACTCTGTAGTCATTTGTTGTAGCTGGTCAGGGTCCCGAATCCACTGTTGATGATTATCTCGTAAGACTGAAATATGATTACGTTGTCTTCTTTGCAGAGTAGTGGCATGAAAGAAGCGAGTATTACGGTCACCCCACCGTGACCAATTGATCTGAGAGCGCATTGCCCAATATTGCTCTTCCCGCTGCCATGCTTTGTGAAGTTCTGTTTTTAAATGTTGTTGCTGTGCTCGATTTAGAGATGTAGGATACTGATTAGTCAGCTTTTCTAACTGGTGCTCTAACTGTGTTGCCTGTTGGCGGTTATGAGAAAACCTCGTGCGACTCCAAATGGACAAGTCAGTAGCAGCTGCACGGAGTTTGACTGAGAGCGGGGAGTCCTTTCTTGAAATGGATTGCCAAGAATTTTGAATGACCGCACGACAATCAGGATCCTGATTCCAGAAGACTTCAAAGGTAAAATGTCTTTTTCTTCGAACCATGCTAGGTTGTGGGTCAATTAAATTAAGGAGTGTTGACTGAAGCTTGGCCGGTGATGGCCACGTTGCTTCTATGCGGGCAGCTAGCGAAATGCATGGGAAGACAAGCTGAAGACACATACACCCCAGCTGTCTTCGGTTCCTGCAGCCATCGAAGGAACTCCCACGTTGCTTCTATGCGGGCAGCTAGCGAAATGCATGGGAAGACAAGCTGAAGACACATACACCCCAGCTGTCTTCGGTTCCTGCAGCCATCGAAGGAACTCCCACGTTGCTTCTATGCGGGCAGCTAGCGAAATGCATGGGAAGACAAGCTGAAGACACATACACCCCAGCTGTCTTCGGTTCCTGCAGCCATCGAAGGAACTCCATGCAGTTGACTAAATTGTCAACAAAGTGAGGAACAAAACTCTCGGACAGGTGAGGAGGAGAGAGAAGAACCGAAACCAGCGAGTGAGAGAGAGACCGAGCAGGCGAGCATGAGATAGAGAGAAAGACCGAACGAGCAAGCGAGCAAGCAAGAGAGAGGGAGAAGGGCCAGCCCTCTGCTGCTGCTGATCGTTCGACCTTTGCTGCTGCTGTTTGCCTTAGCCACGTCTCACCGCACGTCGTCAACGCCGCTCGCAATCGCCGCCGTCGAGCCGTATTGCCGAACCGAGCCCTGTTTTGCTTGAAATTGAACTAAAGAGCTTGAGGCAAGTGAAAGTCCATTAACCTATATCATGTTGTGCTGTTGTTGTCTAGTGGAGTGCAATAGACTTGGAGATGTTTGGGCTGTGGATGTTGATGCTGGATATTGAATGAGTAGAGGTAGTTCTCTTAGAATTAGTAAACTGTTTCGTGTAAAACAGCATGACCTTTGATGATTCCGTGAATTTTCTGTAATTATCTAGTTAGAATTGGACTTTGAACCCTCAATGAAAGTTGTAGGACACATCCTTAGGAATAACATGTAAAAATTTGAGAATAAATGGACAAATTTTAGTCAGTAAAACGATTTTCTCTGTAAATGTTAAATCTGGAAGCTATTACAGAATGTTAGTAAAGAATATAGCAATTACTGCTCTTGATATACAATGGATCCGACTTAGTGTTCTTCATGAAACTTTTTCCTTTAGGTCTTGTTTATAACATATCAAAATTTTAGAATTTTCTGAGTTCATTTAGGGGTTATTCCAAAATTGTTACTAAAAATGTGCATTGTGATGTTTGAGCTGTTTTGTTCTAAATTTGCTCAATTTGTCCCAAAGGTGAATGCATCTTGAGTTGTTATTTGACATGATGATATTGACATTCAGCATATCATGTAATATTGAGATTTGATGAAGAATCATGGGACATCTTGTCATTGCATTGAAAAGCATTTTTGGAAATTAAGATGTTAATTGTTATCGTTGGACTCTCGGGTCAACAATGCCCCGGGAGTCGGGATGCCTAGAGGTTCGAATGAGTCGATGCCCTTTGGGTGCCTGGTTGTATTATGAATACATGCCAAGAGGTTTTCCCCGGGAGTGTTGGGATGCCCGGTTGTATTATGATACATGCCCGGAGGGTGAGGGGTTGTATTATGATGCATGTCCGGAGGTTTGGGGTAACCATGTCTATGGCCCCCAGTGATTCCTCGTGACGCCAGGTGGGGTGTGAGATGCCTGGAGGTGTAACGCAACACGCTCTGGATGCCTGGTTGTATTTTGAATACATGTCCAGAGGCTTTCGTGACACCAGGTTGGGTGCGAAATCCCAGAAGGACGCAAACATTGGTCCTCTGGGGGGATAAAACTTTTTGAATGTTAAAACTGATGGTTCTACTAAGTGTGCATGTGGTCTGGTTATGGGACTAAATTGTATGGCATGGAATGGGACGTGTTATAACAGTTTGGCCGTATGATCGAGATTTGTGTAACTGGACATGATGCATCTTGTTTGTTGGAACTGCACTAGTCATTGCACTAAAAGTTTTATGGTTCCGATGCATACTCATTCCTTGATGAACTATCTTGTCTATCTTGCATAAAACTAGATGAACTATCTTGTCTATCTTGCATAAAACTATATCGTGATGGCTTGCATAGTATAGTTTAACGGATCTTTTGCTGCTGAGTGGTTGTATTCACCCCGTTTGGGAACTAACATTTCAGACTAGACAAAATACCTCTGCTACTACCGCCACTAGCAGATGGACCGAGTGGTTGGATATGACCGCAAGGAGGAGGACAGCAGAGGAAGGAAATTTTGGACGTCGACACTGATCGATGAACTTTAAGTATACAACTGTTGGAAAAGATGTCGGTCATCTTTTGAAGTATAACCGAGTATAGAAGACTACGGCATTTTGGTGCACCAACTAAAGACATCCATCTAGTTTTATAGAAATAAAAGTGTTCGGCTTATTACCTATAAATGTGTTTAGTTGGTGTGCATCGTTTCTGAATATAGGGAAGGGAGTTGTTGGATACGCTTCCGCCATACTTTTGCACAGGGGCCAATCAAGTATATGAAAGAACCCACATATGACTTCTCGTAAGTCCATTGATAAAGAAAAGGGAAATCCAGGTAGAGGAAACAATGTGGTGACCCTAACGGATCGGGGGCCGTCGGGGGGTGCCGCACACGGAGTGCATCGATTTCCAAAAAAGAGAAACAAAAGAAAGTGAATTTACTTGATGTGGCTACTGATCGGCGATTCCGGGGTCAGCAAATCCAAGAACCCTCCTGCGCCATCGACCGCACGGACCAGCTCCCGAAGATGGGTCTCGAGTTTACAGTGGCATTGGCGCTAAGGTTTCGCGGAATCGAGGTTCAAGCTTCACAATTTCAGAAGTTACGCCAAGTATTCGTGAGCAGCGCGAACGAGCTGCGAGCGCGATCAAGCCGCGCGAGTAGCACGCAAGAGTCGCTCAAGCTGCGCGAGCCGCGAGTGTGATCAAGCCGTGTGAGCCACGAGCGCGATCAAGCCACGTGAGCAGCGTGCGCGAGCAGCACGAGCAAGCCGCATGAAGAAGCGAGAGAAAGGAAGAGGGACGCTCGAGTGGCAGGAGGTTTCGACGGCGAAAGGCGGCGACAGCCAACTATTTCGGTGAGTTGACGGCGGCGAGTGGCTGCTCTGTCGTCTAGGGTTCCGGCCTACGCTCTGATACCATGCGAAAGAGATAATTATTTTTTATTATTAAAAAGTGAAATGGGTTACAAATATATATGCTCATATGTGCTTAACCCTACTTATAACTAAGTTACTATTTTACCCTTATTACTCACAATATTTCTCAACAAAATCATTAAGTTGCCTCTTACTTTCAGTAACAACATCCAAGGGCACTCTTCATCCTCAAGGAACTATAGACTTTAGTCATCAAGGTAAAAGCAACATGAAAGGGCCAGTTCATAAAAATTCAAACTCAACTTGTCGATATGATTCATTTCCAAACTCATTTATGTAGTGATTAAGCATGGCATTGACCTGTGCTTTGCTCCTAGTGGCCAAAATCCATCCTTGTCACTGTAAGCTTTCTTTAAGATCTTCTCACGGAGTATCTTAGCCTCTTCTTCTGCCAAAGTCATGTCCACCTCATCTCCACCATAACGGAATGAGCTCACAAGAGATAGCAGCAGCTAAGTAGCAAAGAAACCGTATCAAAATGCAATTTTTTCCTAATAGGCGAGGAGATTTGACTTACATTCAACACCTAATGAAAAATAAAATATTTCTGGATGGATAAGAATTACTTCACGGGTTATCATCAGGATAGATAATGGACCTGGTTTTTCATTTGAGATAGGAGAAAGAAGTCCAATGAAGTGGCATATAGTCTCCATAGTTTCGTGAAGCCATCACTAATCAAATAAAAACCAAACAGGAACTACTCTCAATCACACCACCATCCCAACAAGCATTCTCTACAAAACTCCAAAACTGTCTTAAAATTTAACACCCTGCAACATATATTCAGACTCCCTGTAATATGCTGAATCCCAGACACATTTTGATGTTGATTGCCTTCATCAATCACAAAGAATATATCACAGGACAACCATAAATATATTATTCTGAACATCACACAGTTGTAGAGAGTATTTATTGCAAAAGGTATGGAAAAAATGTTACTCAGAGAACAATCATCAAGATTGGAAAACTTCATGGCACATTTTCAGGCAAACGTAAAAGCAGTACCTCATGAAAATCTCTAGTTGTGTGGCGAGCAACGACCTCTTCCGGCGACTTCTTCTATCGAGCATGAAATGCTTGTTTCTACAGAAGCAACTGCTGCAGAGACCTAGTGCAAGTTAATTCCAAGAAA
This sequence comes from Eucalyptus virginea, assembly GCA_014182375.1. NCBI lineage: Eukaryota > Viridiplantae > Streptophyta > Magnoliopsida > Myrtales > Myrtaceae > Eucalyptus > Eucalyptus virginea. The sequence goes on from CM024519.1 coordinate 32,207,068, forward strand.
ACCTGAAGGCACGAAGTCGAAGTGCTTTTTGTTGCTACATTCGACAAGTGCGCATCACGCACAGCCGGAGGAAGCATCTTAAGGAACCCCAGCATCATATGATATTGAATCTAAAGGGATGCAAAGAATTTAGAAAATCATGTCATGTTATATCCGCGGCTTGATGAAATTATGTACAATCACATATGATTAATCCAAGAGAAGAGGTACACATCTCCATGAAATGAATTTAAATAATTAAAGAAGATCAGACCGGTAAATTCGTACGATCTCTCTCCAATGCCTCCAATGCCTCCAAGGTCCTGATAACTCCCCCAAGTCCGTGTTGCCATATGTCGCAGTCGAGATTGGACTAATCGCACCCTTCAGTGTAGGCGTAGGCATCAAGCGTTTCCATAATTCAACATTTTATATTAGTTATTGGATAAGAAGATGGATTCGAAATCCTTTATTTTTCATTTCAACCCAATCGCTCTTTTGATTTTGGAAAAAAAATATATCTTTATCAATATGCCGCTTATTCTAGTACAACCCAGAATAGGAAATAGCTAATAGTTAGGACTCATTAAAAAAGAAATGGATAATCATCCACTCATGTGTCATTGAGCCGTATTCTAGAAGTTTCTAGCTTTATTTATGTTGGTAGATGGTAGTTGCCATTAGTGTCAGTAGTTGAGGCAGTGTGATCTCGTTCGCCAGATAAAAAGATAATCAACTGATGTAATGAGAGGGCCTCGAGTATAAGAAGGGGTGCCCTCCCCCTCATTTGTATCCATCTAACATTTGAGTTAAATCGTTGCTCCTTTCTTTCCAGAGCTCTTCTCTCTAGAAGCTTTCTCTCTTTACGATTTGGGTGTGTGAGCGAGTGTGCGACTGATCGAGCAAGGCTTGACTTAGGTGATCCAAAAGAGCTTGAGTCGCCACACGGTCACGATCCCAATCGATCGACCTGTGACAAGTGGTATCAGAGCAAATGAGAGATCTGTTTCCAGAGATTGAGGAGCGCCAACTGTTTGAGAGAATGTCGAGCCGAGATGCTGTTATGGATGGAGAGGCTGTTCAAGTCAAGGAGACTTGCGGCAAAGCAAAGAAAAGAGAAGCCTCGATGGACGTCGTAGCTACATTGGATGAGAAGCTCGTGAAGGTCCGGAGTGCCATGGTCGAATTCATGGAAGGTCTTGACAACGTGAGAGACCGGATCATGGAGGTTGAGACCTTGCTCCATGAAGACTTCACGCCTGGCCTCAATGAAGCTACAGCCCCATTGCACGCCAAGGACGAAGCCTTTGAAGCATCGATTGATGTGTTGAAGGAGCACGTCCAAGTGATCGAGGAAGTAAGCCCTTGTAGGAACGAGGTCGAAGCCATGAAGGCGAAAATCCAAGAGCTCAAGACTGAGCTCACCCTATGCAAGTTGAGCATCACCAATGGTGCGATTCCCACACAAGCGGTGCCCAAGCTTGAGGTACCGAAGCCAAAAAGAATTCAAAGGCGACCGATCCGCCAAGGAGGTGGACAACTTCATGTGGAGTATGGAGCAATACTTTGGCGCCGTCAACATCCAAGATGAGTCAATCAAGATAACAATTGCTTCGATGTTCCTTTCCGATACCGCAATGCTTTTGTGGCGCAATAGGTGTGATGAGATGAAGCGTGGCGCCAATCCCGTGGACACATGGGATGACTTCGTGAGAGAGTTCCGCGATTACTTCTTCATCGAGTTTGCTCAACAAGAAGCTTGTAGCAAGCTCCATCGCCTCAAACAAAGGGGTGCGATCCGAGAGTATGTGAAGGAGTTCACGGAGCTCAAACTCCAAATCCGCAATCTAAGTGAAGAGGAGGCTCTCAGAGCATTTATGGATGGATTGAAGCCGTGGGCACTACTCGAGCTCAAACGAAGGGATGTGACGAGTCTCGCGAGAGCGCTTAGCATGGCCGAGTTGCTCGTCGACCTCACCAAAGCCAAACCAAGGAGTAGAGCAAGAGATTGGAGGTCAGATCGATCCGAGGATGAAGGAAGAAGCACTCCCCAAGGCACGCATGATCAAGGCAGCCGAATGAAGACATGGGGTGAAGGCACTTCTAAGCCGTCCCTCCAAAAAGGTCGACCAACGGATTGCACGACGAGTAAGTTCGATCAACCCTCGCATTCTCTTTGCTTCATTTGCAAAGGTCCACATTGGACCCAAAAGTGCCCGAAGAAGGGCAAGATCAATGCCCTCCTTGCCATCGAAGAAGTGGAGGAGGAGCCCAAAGAAGAGAAGTGGCAAATCCGGCTTGGAACTGTGAAGGTTGTCAACACCATCCAAGCCCAATCACTGTCCAAAGAAGAAGGAATTACACCAAACATGGACATGTTCTTCATAGAGGTGGAAGTGTGTGGCCGAGTGCTATACGCCTTGGTCGACACTAGAGCCTCAAACATGTTCATGTCGGCCGAGGTGGCAAAAGCCTTGGGACTTCCCGTGGAGCCGACCGGGAAGACGTTCAAGCCCATCAACTCAGAAGGCCTCCATGGCGTAGGATCAACTTCGGATGTGGATGTCAAAATTGGCGGATGGAAGGGCAAGATGGCATTCGAGGTAATCCCTCTTGATGATTATGATCTCATTTTGGGCATGCAATTCTTCGATAGCGTGAGAGCCATGATCAACATGAGGACCAAGTGCATCATGATCCTCGACCCAAAATGCTCGTCAATGATTCCCATGATCAAAGGAGTGATTGACACCAAGACCAACACGACAATCCGATGCCTGGACAAGAGTTTGAAGGCCGTGAAGCGCATGAACAAGCTGGCCGAGGAGAAGCCGAAGGTAGAGTTAGATCCTACTCCAACTCACGCCATGCCAATTCAAGTGCTCTTCCCCGAGATTGAGTACTCACCGTGTGCTACGCCCAAGCCAAAGATGGAGCCGCGTGCCAAACCCGAGTTGATAATAGAAGGGTGTGGTCTGTCGTTCGTGAGCATCCGCGCCAAAAAAAGCCAAAAGAAGAGAGCCCGTGCTCATGCGAGGAAGGCTGCCCGTCGAGCTGTGAGCGACGAGGCCGTCGCTCGATTGAGTGGGGGAGAATGTCACGGCCAAGAGGTTCTTGAAGATGAAGGACCATGCCGTGACGCAAAGGACCTCTTGCGCTCGTTGGGATTCCCGACAAGTCTCCTTCCAGAATTTTCCAAGGCCGGGCAAAACCGTCATTGAGCCGTATTCTAGAAGTTTCTAGCTTTATTTATGTCGGTAGATGGTGGTTGTCATTAGTATCAGTAGTTGAGGTGGTGTGATCTCGTCCGCTGGATAAAAAGATGATCAACGGATGTAATGAGAGGGCCTCGAGTATAAGAAAGGGTGCACTCCCCCTCATTTGTATCCATCCAACATTTGAGTTAAATCAAAGCTCCTTTCTTTCCAAAGCTCCTCTCTTTAGAAGCTTTCTCTCTCTACGATCTGGGTGTGCGAGTGAGTGTGCGATTAATCGAGCAAGGCTTGGCTTAGGTGATCCAAAAGAGCCTGAGTCGCCGCGCGGTCACGATCCCAATCGATCGGCCCGTGATACATGGAAAAGCCCTTCCCCTACCAGGTACTAATATCTTTTTAACATATAATTATATCAGAATCATCAAACGAGAAAACATTAAATTAGAATATAAAGTTTTGACTTTATTTTGGAGGTCATAAACAGTTTCCTTAATTGTACCAGCGAACAACATATTACAGCTACAAGAAACATCCTCTGTACAGAAGAATCTTTTATCTTTCATTTCATTTCGGGCCATTCATAAAGTGAATTAGCTAATAGGAATAAAGAGCGCAGAAGCGAGCCAAGCAACAATGGAAGAATCAGGTCGAACTCAAAAGGAAATCGTGATGATCGTATTTTTTTTTTTTTTTTTTTGCATCTCCAGATCACTCCTGAATCTAGAAATAGCTCGGTCTCAACTAGGGGTGAGCGTGGTTCCCGGGTAGAACCGGGAACCGGGGAACCGAACCGGAGGTTCCGGTTCGGTTCCCGGTTCCAAAAGGACCGGTTCTGGTTCCCGGTTCCATTTTTCTAAGAACCGGCGGTTCCGGAACCGGCATTGGGAACCGGAACCGGAACCGGAACCGGTCCGATTAGGGCTCCAAAAAAGCCCCTATTTGATTATCACGACACTTTCAGTCTCAGTCTCGGATGCCTGTGTTCTCTCTTCGCTTCTCTCTTCGCCCTCTGCTGACTGCTCGACGCCACTTGCGATTCTCTCTTCACCATTTGCTCTACACTTCGCCGGCCGCCGCATCTCCGAGTGGCCCCCGCTCGCTCGTGCCGACATCGAAGCCCTCTCGGAGATCCCAAGCCTCACCGCGCCTCGCCTGCAGCCCGCACCGACCCGCAACGACTCGACGTCGCTCCTGCTCCGCCCACTGCTGCTCGACGCCGCTGCTCACCCTCGCCGCTGTGATCCCGAGACGCCGTTGCTCTGCCTTTGCCGTGCCCCAAAGTCCGTGACGCAACTGCTCTGCCTTCGCCGTGCCCCGAAGCTCACGACGCCGAAGCCCGCGACGCCGCTGCTCTGCCTTCGCCGTGCCCCGAAGCCCGCGACCCGCAGCGCCCTCGCCGAGCTCCGAGCTTTTCCCGAGCGACGCTGCTACAGGTTCTCCCTCTCTCCCTCTCTCTCTCTCGATCGCTCTGTCTTGCACTCGATCTATCCTCTCTTGAAGTTTTGTTAGTGGAAAAGTTTGTCTAGGTTTGATATTTGAACCGAACGAGCTCTGGATTCTGAAATGACAATGCTATGATAGGGCGATTTTGTTTGTGGATCTTTCTTTAGCTGCTTTTGTTTACTGGCCGTTGAATTGGCAGTTATTGTGAGTCTGGTGTTGCTCCTCAGTTTGCATTGCTTGCATATATTTGATTGAAGCCTGTTCATTATTGGTGTTAAGCAAGTTTTACCTGAATCGGGTGACAACTTGAGGCATGTTCGGAATCCAAAAACCAGAAGTGGAACAAGAAAGAGCACAGTTTCCATAGCTTTATGGATTTTCAATTTGGGGCTCTACGTGTAAGCTGCATCTTCTCTGTATCTGGAATTAATTTTATGCTGGTATGGATACACACGTGCCTCTAAATGACTAAAACTTCCAGGAACTAAGGGTCTCTTTCAAGTCTATCAAGCATGAACTTCTGGTCACCCAAAGAAACTATTAAGAGGAATTCAACAGTGTTGGTTGGTTTATTAGAATTTTTCTGTCCATCAATGCAAATCTTTTAATTTATGGAACGATTTCAAAAATCCACTCAATCTTTTTCTGCAGGATTACAAGTTGAAGAATTAGCTGACGCAGCAGAGAACTATCACCAAGTTATCACCAAGTTCTTGCAGAAAATAGGAGGCTATTTAATGAGGTTCAAGATCTAAAAGGTGCATGAACTTCTACTCGCACTTCCAATACACGTGGCATTTGTGAGGGTCGTAGCTTTTGATTTTTGTAGCTTGTGTGTTGCACAGGTAATATCAGAGTGTATTGTAGGATTAGGCCCCTACTTCCTGGACAGAGTGGAAAACAGTCGATTATCGAACGTATTGGTGATGATGGATAGTTGGTTGTCGCTAATCCCTCCAAACAAGGCGAAGATGGCCATCGCATGTTCAAGTTCAACAAGGTGTATGGTCCCGCTGCTTCTCAAGGTTTCTCTCTCTCTCTCTATGTTAATCATGTTCTTTTAAAATAGTCTCCGGGTATTTACGTGTAACAATTAGTCATCTATGTCTTGTAGATTTTTTTTTTCTTTTAAGCTGATTTTATCTCAGTTTCTGATTTTTAAATCCTCCAATTAAGAATGTCTTGCTTCTTGCCTGATTGTTGGCAGAGATGGTATATTCTGACATCCAACCCTTCATTCGTTCTGTTCTTGATGGATATAATGTGTGCATATTTGCTTACGGCCAAACTGGTTCGGGAAAAACCTACATGATGGTACAAGTCCTCTCTACTTTTGAAATTTCCTCAATAAATGTTTTGTCCTTACAAACTTACTCAATGTTATGCGATGGCATTGCCAGAGTGGTCTTGGTGCAGCGACTGAGGAGAGCTGGGGTGTCAACTATTGAGCTCTTAATGACCTTTTCAATATGTCAGAGAGCAAAAGTAGAGCCATCGTGTATGAAATCTGGGTTCAAATAGTTGAGATCTACAATGAACGAGTGCGAGATCTACTCTCCAGCGATGGCTCTCAGAAGAAATATCCTTTTGCAGCATTATAGTTACTTTTAAGTTAAATTAAATAAGATTCGTTTGTTCTCATTATGGAAGTTCCAAACTTAAATAGGAAGAAGTACTTGGTTTTCGTTAACATGCTTACACTAGGGATTTCATCAATCTCTCATGCAAGTGGTCTAGCTGTTCCAGATGCTAGCATGCATCCTGTGAGAGCAAGCTCGGATGTTATGGAACTAATGGACATAGGACTTAAGAATAGAGCCGTTGGTGCCACCGCATTGAATGAAAGAAGTAGCCGCTTGCACAGGTTCTTGATCTGATGTTCTGTTTTCAATTGATGTTCTAGATCCTAATGCATTTCTGTGGTTCCGAGCTGTAATTTTATTTGAAATGTTGTGGCGACAGTATCGTGTACATGTTCGTGGGACAGATGTGAAGACTGGAAGCACATCACATGGTAATCTTCACTTGGTAGATCTTGCGGGAAGCGAAAGAGTCGACCGCTCAGAAGTAACTGGTGACAGACTGAAAGAGGCACAGCATATAAACAAGTCACTCTCCGCCCTTGGAGACGTCATTTTTGCTCTTTCGCAGAAGAGTCCTCATGTGCCTTACCGTAATAGCAAGCTCACTCAAGTGCTACAGAGTTCTTTGGGTAATCCTCTTTATAGTGCCTTGAATTTGCTTATCTTGTCTCTATAAGATTGTAGAATAGTCCAAGTACTTGAGAGTGAAAATCAGAAGCACTTCAAAGTTTCTACATGCATCCGTATATCCAAAAGAGTTTCCTCATGTGCCTTACCGTAATAGCAAGCTCCCTTAGTTTGTTTATTATTGCTTCTAAAATACCGTTTGCTGTTTGTGTTATATCGAAGACAAGTTTGTTTATTATTACTGCATTCATTTCCTTTTTTTTTTTAAAAACTAAAAATTTAAAAAAAAGAAAAAGAGAACCTGTTGGAACCTGGAACCGACCCCGGAACCTGTGACAGGGTAGGTTTCAGGTTCTTAGTTCTGACGGGTAGGTTCCAGGTTCCAAAAAATGAGGAACCTGTACCCGAGGGTAGGTTCCAGGTTCCAAGCGGAACCTGTAAGGAACCGGGAACCGCTCACCCCTAGTCTCAACAGCCGATCACCCATAAAAAGCACAAGGACTCTAGAACATATCGCCACCAAAAGATCAAGTAGGGCTGGAATCCAAGAAGGCGGCACGAAGAAAAGCTGACAGTTACTGAGAGCGAACCTACATATGCTATCCGGGGTAGCCCGAAGTCATCGGCCTGGGAGGGCCAAAAAAAGACTAGGCCGAGAGAGATCTGCCGTCGAGTTCGCGGGTTTGTGCTAAGATTTTTGGGACCGGTTAATGGGCGGACCGTTAAATATATAAAAATTATGTTTTATCAATAATACAATCTTTATATTTAAAGTTTATAAACACCAATAAGAATATAGGATTGAGAAAATGATATAAAATATAGGTAATACAGTAACATAAAATAATACAAAGGCCCTAATATTAATTTTAGCTTATTTTTCATATTTATTCATTTTCTAAATTGAAATTTTACAAAGTAAACTATCAAAAGTTTCCTTGGTGGGGGCTTGGCCTGGCAACGTTTTTTGCTTGGGTGGGCTTGGGCACTTGCAATGGTAACAGGTGTAAAAATAACAGATAAATGGACATGCGGACTCTGAGTACCACAACTTGGCAGAAAAGGACATTTAAGTGCCATAACTTACGAAAGGTACACTTAAGTGCCACATTTTAAGAAAAGTGGGACACCTAAGTGCCATCTCCGGCGAAGTTGGTCGGAAATCATACGTGGTATTAAAATACTAATATTTCTCGCGATGTGTCTCGCCGGAGAGCCGAGTCAGCTCACCTCGGGTCGGCCAAAACGACGTCGTTTTGGCATAATTTTAATTTTATAATAATATAAAAATTATTTAAATTAAATTTAAAATAAATTTATTTAAAAATAAATTTATTTAAAAAATTTTAAAAAATTTCAAAAATTTGGAAACTTTAAAAAATTAAAAAATTAACAAAATTACAAAAAATTTACAAAATTTACAAAAAAAAAAATTTAAAAAATTACTAAAAAATTTAAAAATTTACAAAAAAATTTACAAAATTTACAAAAAAATTACAATACTTAGATAAAATTTAAAAAATTTAGAAAAAATATAAAAACTATACAAAAAATTTAAAAATTTACAAAATTTTTTAGAAAGTTACAAAAAATTTACAAAATTTATAAAAAATTTACAAAATTTACATAAAATTTACAAAATTTACATTAAATTTACAAAATTTACAAAAATTCAAAAAATTTACAAATTTTTTTAGAAAGTTACAAAAAATTTAAAAAATTTACAAAAAATTTCAGCCCTCAACCGCCTCCCTTTTCTATTTTTCTTTTAAAATTATTTTTTTGTAACTTTTTTTAATTTTGCAAAATTTATTTTTAAAATTTTTAAATAAATTTATTTTTTAATTAAATTTAATTAATATATATTAAATTTTTTACCATGTCAGCACCAAAATAACGTCGTTTCGGTGTTGACCAGAATAGAGCACTTAAATTGGCCAAAACAACGTTTTGGCATAAGTTGAATTTTAATATAATATAAAAAATTAATTAAATTAAATTTAAAACAAAATAATAATATAATTTATATTTATATTTAAAAAAAGGGAGGAGGAGGAGGAGAAAGGTAGCCACCGGGTGAGGGCAGAGCCCTCGCTGCCGCCGCCTCCCCACGGTCGCCGGAAGGTGGGGGAGGGGGCCCGCCTCCTTTTCTTAAAAAAATTTTCTAAATTTTTAAAATTTTCTAAATTTTTAAAATTTTTTAAAATTTTTTAAAATTTTATAAATTTTTATTAAATTTTAATAAATTTTAAAAAAATTTAAATTTTTTAAAATTTTTAAATTTTATATATGTTTTATTATTTTTTAAAATTTTTTAAAATTTTTTAAAATTTTTAAAATTTAAAATTTTTAAAAATTTTGAATTTTTAAATTTTTAAATTTTAAATTTAATATTTTTAATATTTTTTTAAATATTTAAATAAATTTAGTTTTAAAGTAATTTAAATTAATTTTATATTAAATTTTTGGCCACGTCAGCATTAAAACGTCGCCGTTTCGCACTCGAGTCGCCGGAAAATTGACACCTCAGCGTTTTGGCCGGATTTTGGTCGGATTGGCACTCAAGTGATCCATTTTACTCCGATTTTGGCACTTAAGTGTACCTTTCGTAAGTTATGGTACTTAAGTATCCCTTTGTGCAAAGTTAAGACACTTGAATCGTTCTTTTGCCCAGATAAACAGATAAATGTATTTTTTTTTTTTGGTCATCTCTACTCTATTCCTACTCTACACTCACTCGCAGACTTGTGCCCCCGCCTCTTGCGGGGCGTGGGAGTCGCAACCCACTCTCGAAACTTATGCGTCCCTACCCCCATCCCCCGAGAAGGTGGGGATTTGAACCCCTCACCTCTCCCTTCCATGTTGGAAGGGTGGCCATTGGGGCGAACCCCCAGTGGTTCCCAGATAAATGTATTAAAACTCTTAAAATTTACCTTGAAAGTGCGATGAAGATGTAAAACTTATTAACTTGATACAATTAAGTCATTTATTAGTTTCATCCAATTTAATTAACAAAATATACTGATATGAATTTTTTATTACTTTCCTCTTTCCTACATAGCTATAATGCTAATGAAAAGTGCAACAATGAACAAAATGACATTTTTTTCCCTCCCAACTTAATTAAAATTAGATTAAAAAGCCTTTTTAAAAAAGTTGAAAAAAAAAGAAAAAGAAAAAAAGGCACTATGCCAAAGGAGGATCAAGGGAGGAGCTGCCGCCCCCTACTTCCCTAGTGAAGGGTGGGGCTACGGTAGCTGGCCCTCATGGGTGAAATAGGGCTGCCCCAACCCAACCCAATCCTAGATAATTTTTAAGTCTTACTCTGATCTGCATTTGATTTGTTTTCTTTAATTCGGGATGTTTATACACATTCAACTAAAACAATTCAAGGAAACTTCACAAAACTTTAGCTTATGGCATTTTCTAGTATTGTTGTTTGCAACTCTACAATTGCATTATTGTACAAAGCATTGTAACAAGTAAATGTATAGCCACGAGAAACATCAGGATCTTGTTATTTATCAAGCCATTCTCATGGATCCAATGTCAGGGCTGTAGTCCATTTCTTCCGGGTTGAAATTGAACATAGCAGTATTTCCACAAAAAAAAAAAAAAAAAGGAGTCATTTAACACTCTTTCTTGCATGAACACATCATTTCCACGTAATTTTCACTTTAACTATGAAAAGTCAAAAGTTGACTTCTTTAGCTGACTTTTGGTCAAATTTTAACCCCCAAAAAAAAGACAACTCCTAGTCGAAATTTGATTTTTCGTATAAAAAAGTTTCAAAATAATGTCAATTTCAGTTTTGCACTTTCAATTCTAGAAAAAATCAAAATTTGACCTATTAATTGACTTTTTATCTAAAAAATCAACTTTTGGTCAATACTTTTCCCCAAAAAAATTGAAAAACCTTAACTCCGTTTTACCTTAATTTTACTTCTGCATCATCAATTTTACAAAAATCGATTAAGAACCAAATTTTCCTCAATTTGCGAATTTTGGATCAAAATCAGCAAAAGTCAAAATTACTTCTTTCCTAGCCATTTTTTAGGATAATTTCCTTCATGATATTTGATTAGGAGGTTGTTCCACATTCAATTGTCAAGCCAATTTCAAGATTCTAAGCCAAATCGAGCCTCAATTAGGAATCCATTGATTCTTCATGAGTTGCAAGATTTGGCTGAAATTGAGTCCAAATCATTAGATACAATTCAATTTCAATATCAATTTTGACAAAGTCACACTAATTGAACTCAATTTGATCAATTTAGTGATTCGATGATTAAAAAATCCAAGGAGAATTGATCCAATAAGCGCAATTCATTTCGACCCATTTTAGACCAGTGGTTAATTTGATGAATTGAAGTTCAATTTGGCCAGTTAAACTTCAATAGTATTTAGAGGTCTATTTTGATCATGCAATTTAACCCAATTGAAGCAAAATTTAGCCAATCAAGTTGCAATTGGTTAAATTTTATCCACATTTCAGGGTTATTCAAACCAATTTAATCAAATTCAATTCAATTAGGTCCATTGATCATATGTAGGGGCCAAATCTGAAAAAATTGGACCAAAATTGGAGCCTAAAAGGACCGGCCAAGGTCTAGGTGAACCTCGTCTGATTGATTCAATCTGGTCCGACCATATTCAACCTAGTTGACTCCTCCAACCATTTTCTGGTGAGAATTATGGCGATGGATGGTCCATTCCACCAGCCCTCTCTCCCACATGCAAAAATTACACAAATACCCTTTGAGAAATTACAAAATGGCCCCTAAAGCAATGCTATTAATTGTTGTCATCAAATTTGGCCTAATGAGAGGCATTCATTGATCATTAAGGATGCAATCCTAAACACTTATCACCATTTAATCATGGCTGCCCATTTTGACATGTCACCAATCTTTGCGACTAGAAATGAGCTAATAAGAGGCTTCTTGCTCAATGGAAAAACAAACATTCTAAGCTCTTAGATTAATCCAATTGCCAATATTCGAAGATGAATGAGGTCTATATCAAACTTTCCCTCCAAAATTTGGGAGTTCAAATCTCTTATAGGTCTCTGGTGAAGGAAAGAGCTTCAACATACACACCGGACATTCTTGGCTCCTCCATAGCCTCATGTTAGCTGGTGTCCCTCGAAACTCCCATCGAAATCCTCATTTTGCGACCAAGCATTATCTCGGCACAAATACTGTGCTCTACGCTGGTGATTGTTCAAGCTGTTGGAGAAACATCTCTAATTTGGTTGATTCTTCAATCGATTTCAATCACCAATCCTCACGATGGTGTGCGATCCAACGATTCCAATGGCTATTTCGGCAACCTCCTTTGGCGATCCAACCCTTGCAATGGCACTCCTCGGCTAGTCCACGAAGTCCACATAGCCGGAATTCCTTCAAATCATCACCAAATCACTTCTATTTCATTGATTTTTGTTGACTGTTCATTAGAGTCGAACGAGTTGATTCTCATATCAATTTGTAATTCATGGATTTAGTCAGTTGCGAGCATCCTTGTCTAATTAATGGAGGTGTTGAGGTGTTCACGGAGGCTAGATCACTCGATCAAGCGTCAAAATGTCACAAACAAGGTTAGTACACTAAGCGTAGATCAGGATGAATGATATAGCCAAATTGCATATATAGTTTAGACGATGGCCAATAATGATGATATGTGACATGAATGAATGTTTAGAACAAGGCATGTTTAGCAATCCATGAGTAGGAATTGATTGGTGATTGATTGTCACATGTTGATCTGTCCTAGAAATTCGGAGGCTAATGAGTTGGTGTGCTTAATTGACTGATTTAGCCAATTAAACGTTGAAATTAAGGAAAGTGATCAGCTAGAGAAATAATCCTGACTTCCTAAGCTTTGAATCAATAGGTTGCATGTTAAAATTGAAGTGCATTTGCTATGTGAAGCAAGCGAATCTAGGAGTGGAATCTGGAAATTTTGACCTCAATTATGCAATTACAATTTCTGGCAAGACCTCGGTTTGTTCTTTGATTTTCTGATTTTCTGAATTTAGAATTTCGAGAAATATTCTCCACGAAAGCTGTTTCCAACATTCTGAGCTTCGCAACTATACCAGAAAAGAGAGGTCACATTCTGACCAAATGTTAATTCTCCTCTCGATATGCAGAGCACTCCTCTACCGCCATGGTAGTTCGCTGTCCGTGAAGCTCTAATCACCCAATTCCTTCGCTCATTACTCTTTCTTCGCAAATCCCTCCTACTGGAATTCTCGGTACTATGCCTGGGATGAATAATTCTACCACTCTTCTTCGGAGGGTTCTCCACTCCTCTGTTTCTTCTTCTTCGATTTCGCTGATGCATCCAAAACGAGACATCACCCTTCAATTACTGTGGGTCTAAGGTCTTGCATGTCACCGATTCTTCAAGCGCGAGGGTCGGGTCAGCTCAATTCTGCAGTTCTGACGGTAAGGTTTTATTCCCCTTCGCACTCCTCCAGCTACCATTTCATCCTGCTGCTAGATGGTTGGCTCGGGGGGGCTAGCCACAGCTTCTTATTCCAAGTCATTTAGGGTCTTAATTGTGTCGGATAGCTCCAATGGACTTGACTGAAACAGAAGAATCGTTGCACCTAGCTGCCCTGTGTCAACGACTGGGTCGCTTGTGCTCTGAAAAGGAAGTAGAAATTTGGGATGAAGAACCTCCTCCGGAAATGCTGCAAGAGTGTCGCCTCACCTTAGTTGGGACCATCTTCTCCAATCCCTCTATTAATCTGCAAGCCTTTCAAAGCACAATGAAGAGGGCATGGAGGACAGATCGTATCGAAATATCCCAGAGGGATGCTGGCCTGTACATTGCAAAATTTCAGTTGGTGGTGGTCCTTGGTTGTTTTCAGGACACTTAGTTATATTTAAACAATGGATACCTAACACGCCTTTGCACTGTTATGACTTTACTTGCTGTGCTTTTTGGGTACAAGTTTATGGATTACCTTTGGAATGGAGCACTGAACAGCTCATTTGCCAGGCAGTTCAACAGATTGGTTCTGTGGTTGCAATTGATTCACCTAAAACAAAGGGGTCAGCAATAAGAAATGGCAGAGTTAGGATAGACATAGACTTGGACAAATCTTTGAAGAATGGAAAGCTAATTCGGATAGATGGGAAAACTTTGTGGCTTGATTTTAGATATGAAAGATTGCCTCACTTTTGTTATTCATGTGGGAAAATAGGACACTATGCGATGCATTGCCAAGACTTTCCTTATGATGACGCGCAAATAGAGGGTAAAAACAAGATGGCTTATGGCCAATGGCTACGCGCTGAAGTGAGAGAACTTAGTCCCTATTGGAAAGCATTCTATAACCCACAGGAAACAACACAACAGATGGAAGAGACTGTAGCTGAGACTCCCCCTGGTCTGCAGCAGCATATCCCTTTACTAACTCCACCTGAAAATCCAGTTAGGTAGACAGAAGTGATGCCTCATCAGCCAACTCACATGCCAGGAGTAGAACAAGAGGCTTGGCATACTACTGATCTGGTTCCTACATCGACTAAATTAAAAGCAGTTCAAACTCAACAAATGGACAGGCCACAGTAGATATAAAGAAAGACTATCCGGAGTAATATTACAGGGGGTACTTCTAAGAAACAGAAACGGTTTTCACCTTATGAGATGCGACACTCAGCCCCTTCAGATTTTGATGATACTCACATGATGGACACTCCGATTTATGCGGCAAAAGAAATGGCCAAATGGGCGTTGGTGGCTGGCCCTCAACAGCCACCCACAAGCAAATGAAACTACTCTACTGGAACTGTCAGGGTCTGGGCAATCCCCTGACAGTTTAAGCTCTTGAGGCCTTAGAGGTCAAGGATAAGCCCGACTTGGTTTTTCTAATGGAGACCAAGAATTTTGAACCGGTTCTCACAAGCTTGCAACGGCGTTTAAAATTCCAACATGTTTTTGTTCGTAACCCTATTGGTCTGAAAGGGGGTCTAGCGTTTCTATGGCATGATAGCTTATCTTTAGATATCATTCACTCTTCAAATGATTATCTTGATATGATATGCAGCGACTTAGTTGAAGACAGAACTATGCGAATTACCTGTGTCCATGCCCCCTATTCCTATCACAAGCGGCAGTTATTATGGCAAGAGTTATGGCTGCTTAGCATCTCAAATACCTTGCCTTGGGTTTGTGTAGGAGATTTCAATGACATACTCTACCCATGGGAAAAGGTGGGCAAGAGGCCAGCTGTTTCATTTAGACTCTCCTCCTTTCGGTCTTTTATTAATGACTGTTCCCTAATGGAAGTGGAAAGCAAAGGTTGTAGGTTTACCTGGACGAACAATAGAGCAAGGGATGAACTCATAAAAGAGCGAATAGATTGGGTTTTGTGTACTTCATAATGGCGCGTTTTATATCCTGAGGCTGAAGTATTGGCTTTGCCGGCTGTGGACTCTGATCACAGTCCCCTACTGCTAACCACAATAGCACCGGCTAGAAAGGGAAGCAGACATTTTGTTTATGAAGCATATTGGAACCAGGATCCCGAATGTCAAGAGGTTATCTATAGGGCCTAGAACTCCGTTCAGCAACATCATCCCATACTATTGCACAAGTTATAGGCTGTTTCTATGGCTTTACAGGCATGGAGTCGCTCAAAATTTCAGAATGGCCATCTACGGATCAATTCGCTACACCAACAGCTAGCAGACCTCACTAATAATACATCTCTCAACACTAATGATACAGCGGCATCTTCTATTATTCGGGATGAAATTAGACACATATGGCAGCAAGAAGAGCAATTCTGGGCCATGCGGTCTAGAATCAATTGGTTGTGTTGGGGGGATAAGAACACGACATTTTTTCACGCCTCAACCATCCAAAGACGCCAAAGAAACAAGATAACAATGCTATAGGATGCGAATCAAGAATGGGTGCATGATCCTCGAACACTAAGGGAGATGACGACTTCTTTTTTCTCAAACTTATATACTTCGGAGGGGTATCGTGACTATGGCCCTGTTTTGGATCAATGCCCTACAGTTGTCACTCCAGATATGAATAACCATTTAACTACTTCTGTCAATCTTGAAGAGGTGCGCAAGGCGACTTTCCAGTTGGGGATTTCTAAAGCTCCAGGCCCGGATGGTTTGAGTGGTCTGTTTTACCAGACACACTGGGAAATCATCAAGGATGATCTTCTAAGGTTAGTGGAGAATTTTTTTAATTCAGGTGTGCTACCCAGCAAACTAAATCGATCAATTATTGCTTTGATTCCTAAGACCAGTCACCCTGAAAGACTAGATCAGTACAAGCCTATCAGTTTATGCAACTACGCCTATAAAATCATCTCGAAAGTTATTGCCAATCCATTGAAACCGTGGCTTCCGAATCTAATTGCTAAGGAACAGGCTGCATTTGTTAGTGGACGACAAATTCAAGATAATATTTTAATAGTTCAGGAAGTTATGCATCAATTCAAAACAAGGAACTGGAAGCTAAAGCATAAGGTATTAATCAAGATAGACATGCATAAAGTGTATGATAGAGTGGAGTGGGATTTTCTGAGATACTATTTGATCAAGTTGGGCTTTCACCACAGATGGGTTCTCTGGGTAATGCAATGTATAACCACACCATCTTTCAGTGTACACTTTAATGGCGAGCAACTACCTTATATCTAGCCATCACGGGGACTTCGTCAAGGTGATCCACTATCCCCTTATATTTTCGTGCTAGTGGCCAATGTTCTTTCTACCTTAATTTCCCAAGCAGTTCAAAGCGGCCATCTTAAGGGGATAAAGCTTGCCAGGTCATGTCCAACTCTATCACATTTATTTTTCGCCGATGACTTAGTCTTTTTTCTAGATGGTACAATCACTGAATGTCAAAACATGTCCAATATTCTGAATCAATATTGTCTAGCCACAGGATAGGTCATCAACAGAAATAAATCTGGCATGTTTTGCAGTAAATATTGTCCTATGAGTTTGCAGGAAAACTTGGCAAGGGAATTCCACGTTCTCGTACTACAAAGATACGGCAAGTACTTGGGTATACCCTCGGATTAGGGACGATTGAAACGAGAAATGTTCTCTTGGATCTCAGCGAGGGTAACTGCAAAATTGGAAGGGTGGAAAGAACGACTTTTATCTAAAGGGGGTAAAGAAATCCTTCTTAAGTCGGTAGTGCAGGCTATTCTACAGTATGCAATGTCTGTTTTCAAGCTTCCTCAATCTATTTGTAAGGGCCTAGAACAGTGAATATCTAGTTTTTGGTGGAAGAACGACATCAGCAGGAGAGGGGTGCATTGGCAGAAATGGGATGCATTAAAGATAAACAAGCATAGTGGAGGTATGGGTTTTTGTGACTTGATGGCTTTTAATAAAGCTTTGCTGGGTAAGCAAGCCTAGAGATTACTTCATAGTCCACTCTCCTTATGGAGTCAAATATTTAAGGGCCTTTATTTTCCAAATCAAGCCTTCCTTCATGCGGAAAATGGGTGTCGCCCATCCTGGGGCTGGCGAAGCCTACTTATTGGAAGAGAGGCCATTATCCCTAACTTGCGATGGTCTGTTGGTGATGGTAAGAGTATCCAAATCTGAAAGGATCAGTGGTTACCTAGGGTGCATTTGGTAACATTTATGTTTAAAAATTGTCCCAGCAAATAGAAATCGAAAAAAGTGTTTCTGTTCCGGGGAATAATTTTTGAACAAAAAAACGCGTTTGGTAAACTTGTTCCGGGAATAAAAAATGAACAGAAATACGTTTGGTAAATTTGTATGATTTTTTTATTTCTTTTAATTTTTTAATATTTTTATTTTATTTTTCTATTTTCTTTCTTATTTTTCTTATTTTCTCATTTATTTTTTTCCTTTTTTTCTTTTTTTTTTTCTTTTTTCTTTTTTCTTTTTTCTTCTTTTGGCCGGTCGCCAGCCTCGGCCATGGCCGGCGATTGGCCGACGAGGGCCGGCGGCCTCGCCCAGCCACGACGAGGCTCGCCAGCCCCCGGCGAGGCCAAGCTCGCCCGGCCCGGCGCAAGGTCGGCCTCGCTAGGGGCCGGTGACGCGCGGCCTCGCCAGGGGCCGGCGACGCTCTGGCGAGGTCGCCGGCCCTCGACGGCCCATCGCCGGCCATGGCCGAGGCCAGCAACCGGCCAAAGAAAAAGGAAAGAAAAAGAAAAAAAAAAAGAAAAGAAGAAGAAAAAAAGAGAGAAGAAAATGGAAGAGAGAGAAAAAGTGTTTCTAAATTTTGTTTCGAAATAAGAAACAACTTTTTTTTTTTTCTTGTTTCTGTTCATTCCCGGATGTGTTTCTAGGAACGAAAAAATAATTTTGGAACAAAAACGCAAACAAACGCGTTTTTGTTCCTTTTTTGTTCCCAGGAACAAAAAAACAAAAAAAATTGTTTAAAAACAAAAAAAATAAATCAAAACAAACGCAGCCCTATTGGCCCAATACTAGGACCTGTTGCAAGAGAAGAACCAAAATTGGTAGCTAATCTTATTGACCCTAACCACCAATCCTGGAATCATCCTCTTCTCAAGCAGCATTATGATGATTTCATCGTCAATGAGATTATAAGAATACCTCTTAGACCAGTATTTGCTTCTGACCAGTTGATATGGGCAGCAACAAAGACTGGTCTTCATTCGGTGAAGAGTAATTATCAATCCCTAATCAGTACAACACTCAATAGCAGAGATGATGCAACTTCAACATCTTTCAGACATAACAAAACACTTTGGACGCGAATATGGACTATGAGAACAGAACCTAAAATCCGTATGTTTATATGGTCAGTCTATCACAACTCACTCGCGACCAAAGCAAATTTGTTTCGACGTCATATCATTTTTGATCCTATTTGTCGCCTTTGCGATCAACAAACCCAGGAAACCATCGAACACCTCTTTTTCTATTGTTCTTGGACAAAGGAAGTCTGGCAACATTTTGATCTAAACGCATTAATCATATCTCCTTCAGTTAATAGCATAGCTGCTTGGATCACAGCCCAGGTCATAGCTCAGAATACAGTACCTGGGATAGAGCTCACTGCGCACGTCTTGTGGCAGATCATGCGAGGACGTAATAATTTTGTCTTCAGGCATCAGCACCCGCAGCCCCACATTGCTGTTGAAGATGCTCTAGCACAAACCCGAAGCTATGACAGATCCAACCCCAGGAGGAAGCAACAGGAGTCCTCTACTCTTCACACTGAATATCTCTAGAGACCCCCTGATCGTGGCACCCTAAAATGCAATATAGATGGGGCTTACAAGCTGGGCAGTCATAAAGGATCAATGGCGTGCATTAGTCGAGATTACAGGGGAAGACTTATCGATGTTTTCACTGCAGATTTTCTAGCGGCCTCTGCACTTCAATCTGAGGTACAAGCACTCAGTTTTACCCTTTGCCATTTGGTACAGCAAGGCCTCCACAATGATCACTTGGTGATTGAATTGGATTGCTGGATCATGATTGACACCTTGAATCAGAGTAAAACGCCGCCATGGGAGGAAAGAGTACTCTTCGACGAGGTCAAGATGATGCTCCTCTCGTACCCTAATTTGCGACTCAGTTACTGCAGGAGGAAGGCCAACACGGTGGCGGACTGGGTTGCAAAGGCCCATGGCCGCTTTGATCAAGCTCGTAATTGGAATATCTTTCCCCCTTTTTTCCTTCTAGATCTTGTATATGCGGATGCTGTTGCAAGCGGTTGTACTTTTTCGACGGTTTAATATATCGTATCTTTCGACCAAAAAAAAGAAACTATACCAATTTCATTAAAATTGAAACTTGTTCGGTCGTTCAAACATCTGATCAATATGTCAAATAATTTCAGCACTCAGAACTGGAAATAATTCCCCTAAATAATTAAACGTGTTTTACAATTTTCATGATGGTGTCCTTCTTTGCAAAAAATGAAAACAAAAAAGTTGTTCACTGGGGTCATATTTACTATACTACAAAAAATGAAACTGGCACCAACCTCCCTCCACACACGTGTGGCGCGATAAATTGCTGTTCTCGTTACAGTCATCGTTTTCTTCTTCTTCTTCGTTGTCTCTGCATAAGCTCAGCTTTCCTCGTCTAAGTTCTTTCCCTCTGCAGCAGTGACACAACAAAATTCCGTGCGGAGAAGACGTGGAGCCTCTGATCCGCCGGAGCCCCCAACGCCACCTCTCGGCGATGTTGCCGTCCCCAACGGCAGTCGCTGCACCACCTTTGACAAGGACGGTGGCCCAGACTGTCGCGGAGGATTTGACAACAAGCCGAACTGCTCGCATTGCGAGGATGCCCGTCCTCCTTCTCCTAGCTCGTCTTACAGCGATTTGTTGGGATTCGATTCGGTCTCGTTGACGGACTCTGAGAAGGTTGGGAGGATTATCACTGCTTTGGCAAAGGGGTTCTCGATCGGAGTTGGCCTTAAGGGTGGATTGGCGCTCTTTTTGGTTCTCGTTAGATTGAGACGGAGGAGATTGTCGGCGTTCCATGAGGTGATACATTTGCTTGGATTTGACTTGCTCTGTTCGACCGTGAGGTTGATAGGATCTGCATTTGAACTTATTCATAGTTCTTTTTTTTTTTTGGTCGAAACTACCCATATAGTAGGTCAACAGGAGATACAACCTGATGCTAAAGCATCACTAAATACAATATCCTGGAAGATAAAGGGAGGGAAAATAAGCCAGTTACGGACCGGGCCTTGATCTCGGTGGGCTTTGGCAGCCCAATCAGCTGCTAGGTTTGCTTCTCTGCAAACATGCTGGAGTGATAGATTAGGGCATCAGGAGATCACATCATGAAGAACAGCGAAGAGGTGGCGCTCCGTCCATGGCCACGGCTGCTTCTCCAGAACGATCTCCACCAACAACAGGCAGTCCGACTCCACCATAACGCATTCGAGATGAAGCCCCCGCTGGATCAGATGTTGGATGGCCAAAATAAGAGCATAGATCTCAGCTTGGAAGGCCGAATGAGCTAGAACACTTCGTGTAAACATATCAGTAAGTACTCCTTTGAAATTCCTGTAAATACACGCTACTGATCATTCCTCTCTCCCTGGTTGAAAAGCCCCATCAATATTACATTTTAGGCTACCTTTTTATGGAGGTTTCCATCTTCGATCTAGGCTTATAATTGATTTTTGAATCCGATGTGTAGAGGGGTGAACAAGCGTCAATATTCGACTCTGGGCTAGGGTGTTCTCCACGGGTTGGATAGGATCTGGGTTCTACTGCCTGAAGATTGCATTGTTTCGCTGGCGCCAAATCTCCCACAACAAATTAGCGAGCACTTCAAAAACAGGGGAAGCATTAGGAACGATGGCTCTGGCTGCAACCCACTCATCAAAACGGCGCACAGAGGTAGGTGAAATCGAAACCCTGACCTTATAATGAGTCCAGATATCTCTTGTCCAAGTGCAGAAGAAAAATAGGTGTTCGATTGTTTTTGGAACCTTGTGGTTGCAAAGGGTGCAGAAGGGGGTAGGGGAAATATGTCTTTGATAGAGGTTTGCTTTAGTAGCAAGGGTATTTTTACACGCTAACCACATAAAAACACGAATCTTAGGAGCAGTTTTCATGTGCCAGATCTTCCTCCATAACTGAATAGGATTCTGATAAGAGGATGAAGCTATATTAAGTGGGGTATGTTGGGTCGAAGACACATAATGGTAACAACTTTTAACTGTATATTTGTGGCACCCCGAAACACCTTAGGTCGCCTCGGGCACCTATTGCTACACCTAATGGACACTAGTTACATCTCTTAGTAAAAGCGTAGTAGTTCATAGGCATTTTTTTTTTTTTTTAAAACGGTCCCAACGCGACTTATTAGCGGAAGCATAATTTAATATCACCATCTCTCCCTCCAACAATCATGATACAATGCACACCACTAAGTACCATAGGAAAAGATAAAGCCAAGCCACTTTTATTTACATATTTTCGTGATGGATTTTCTCGGGTCGATACAACAAAAGAAAGCCAAGATTTTTAGCTACACTTGGCCACATCCCAAAAAGATACTTCGAGCCCTAAAGTGATCACGTGACATCCTCCATCTAACAGTGGTGGCTACTCCCAAAAAGAAACATCAGCTCTCTACCCCTCACGCAGCCATCACACCCATCCTGGTGCGTCGGGCAGTGGCAGCGGCAACATCCCCCTAAACACTCCATCTCGGCAGACATGAACTGACAGAAACTCCTGAATAACAGGGCCCTCAGCCAAGCCTACATCGTACATAACCAGCACTCGCACTCGCACAAATGTCAATCTAGGGACGGTGACGCAGTCGAACTCCGTACACTCTACCTCTACATCCGATGGGAGGCCATAGAAGGTGCTCCGCGTGACGGTAGGGAGCGGCATCTTTCTAATCTGAAATGTTGGTCCTCGAAGGGGTGAGTACAGCCACTCAGCAGGTAAAAGATCCAATTAACCACTCAATGCATCACAATACAATCATAACAATCATAACATAGTACACGCCATTCATGCATCCAGGCATAACTTACCTTGCAGCCATGCATATGTCCTCATGCCATATATACATACATCCTCATATACTCATCACAATCATGTCACATACATATCATCATGCCATAGGTGATCATCATCATATCATACACATATCATCATGCCATAGGTGATCATCATCATGTTTCACACATATCATCATGCCATAGGTGATCATCATTATGTCACACATCCATACGTATGTCATCATATCACATGTGCATGATTCAATTTCCACTTTTATCTTTCAATTTGATCACCACATCTCTCTTTCTCGGGATCAGTAATTGCATCCCATACTTTACCACTCGCACCACAACCTGGCATCGCGAGAAAAACCTTCGGCACACACCACCGGGCAACCGGCACCCCCACATTCCGGGCGTATCGCATCCCAATTGGCATCACGAGGCATCCCCTCGGGCACAAACCTCCGAGGCTTCCGGCACCCAACCATTCCGGGCATCTCAAAACTCCCGAGGACATCCAGCCATGTATCTCAATACAATCCGGGCATCCGGCAGCCCCCATCCCGGGCATCCTGACACTCCCAGGGCATTATCAACCGCCTCCAACAGTTTACTCATTTATCATTGTTCAGGTTCACCAATTTATGTCTTAAAATCAACATGGCACATGATGTAATGGCAAACAAGATCACTTTCATCATTTCAATTCTTACATGCATTTCCAATCATCATCATACATGCAGCAAGATACAATCACTAAAGACAATACAATCCATGGGATCCATACAACCTAGAATAGTCCATATATCATGCCTTTTTGAAATTTACTAAATTTCAGCTCGCACAATTTTGGAAAACATTTAAATTAAATATCTATATGATCCTAAAAAATCACAAAATCAGAGCATGTACTAGATAAGACATAAAGGTAACAATTTCATGAAGGACACATGCCCAAAAGAGCTTCACACAAAAAGACATAGTTCACACATTGCAACATGCAAAATTCGGACAAAGTCAGATTGCGCAGTTTTTGAAATATTTCGATTAAAATACCCGAATGACCTCCAAAAATTATGAAATTTTACCAGGTTATAGTCAAGACCCTAAAGTATATTTTTAATGAAGACATCTAGGCCATATTCTTTCTATATAATTTTCTATAGACGTTTGAAATTCCTGTTTCTAGCACCGAAACGTCCAGTTTAGCTATCTCCGAAATATCGAGTTTTCGCCTACTTATCCTTCTTCGTTTCATCTGAAATTTTGATATGTTTTGCCTCAAGAGGTACCTTACAACTTTTATTAAGGGATCTAAGTGAAAATTTCAAATAATAGTCACCATATAGGTCTAAGAAGTCTCGGGAGTCGAGTACCGTATTTCCAGATTTACCGTCTTCAAAATAAAATCGATTCACTAGGCTACACTTGATAATTTTAGCTCAAATTTGAGTATGTTAGTATTTAGGATGTTCTCTACAACTTTCATGAAGAAGTCGAAGTGAGATTCTCGGTAAAAAGCAACATGCAACCCACAAAACCACCAAGAGGTCGACAAAGCAGTTCCAGATCTAGTGTCTTCGTAGGAGAAGGGTTTTTCCCCTTAAAACTCAGCTATTTTGTCTCAAAGTTTAGTATGTTATACTTTGAGATGTTGTCTACAAATTTTATGAAGGAGTCAAAGTCAAAATCCAACTTGAAACACGCAAGCAAGCCTTCACAAGTTTCTGGGTCAGGCGGTATACACGAAAACAGCAAGCTATTTCAAGAACAAAACACACTAGCTTCGGTTTCTTACTTCTAAACACCCAAGATTCAACACCATTTAAAACACACATGCAAGACACACATGCAAGAGTAGAAAATGGATCCTAACTTGCCTCTAAGATTAAGTGAACGACGGCACACAGACGGCACACGGACGGGCGAACAGACGGCGACGGGCGGACGAACGGCGAGCGGCTCCTTCTTCCTCCTCTCTCAGTTTCCTCTCTCTCGCGCAACTCTCTCTCTCTCTTGGCTTGGTCGAAGCCCTCTCTCTCCCTCTCTTTCTCACCTTAACCGGCCACTATCCCCCCTTAATGGTCTTCCCTTCCATCATTAGCAATGATTGCTAATTGCATGATCTACACTTGGCAATTTGAGAGAGACACATGGTCTTCTTCATGCAAAAAATGGGCCTCATCTCTCAGCTGGGCTTTGGGCCAGCAAGTGGGCTGGCGACAGCTCCTCCTTGGGCCTCCAATGGGCCGGCGACAACTCCTCTTCTTGGGCTGTGCGGCTAGGCCCAAATGGCCGAAAATAAGGTGAGGTCTTGGGCTGATTTTAAGCAATTTCTTTAGCCCCTATCTCATTCTATCAATTTACATAATCCTTAATTATATAAACTCCTAATTGAATTTCATAAATCACAAAACTCTGCGGTCTATCTTAATAAATTCTAAATCCATAATCCTTCATGGCCAAAATAGAATTTTTTATCAAATAATTATTCACCATAGGCTTGGCCAAAGTCTTAATGCAAGACATTAATTTGAGCACCCCTAATGGCAGGCAAGGAATTTTTTTTTTTTAGGATGCCACAATATTCACCTGAGGAAGTTGCAGTCCAAACTAATTGATCATTTAGAAGTGAAGGATTTATAGGTATGTTTAATATCCCTTCACTAACCTGAGCATCAAAGAGGGTAGTGATAAGATCCGCATTCCATTCTGCATTAGATGAATCCAATAGATCAGCAACTACAACAGGTTCACCCTCAACTGCTATTCCTCCTATTTTACCAATTGGAAGCTAAATGTCTTCTCTAATTCTAATCGTGGATCCATCCCGAACTAACCAACGAAGTTTAGGAAGAATGGTATCTCTTCCCTTTAGTATACTCTGCCACCCCCATGAAGGTCGATAGCCTAATTGCGCACTTTGAAAAAAGGAATTCCTAAAATATAATCCCTTGAAAAGCTGACTCCATATAGCATTAGGTTGTTGAAAAATACGCCAAGCTTGCTTACCAAGCATTGCCTTATTGAAATTGACCAGATCTCGGAATCCCATGCCCCCAGATTCTTTTGATTGCTTTAAATCGGGATAAGTACACTAATGGTGCCATAAGTTGTGTACGGCGCTCACTTTGGTGCCAAAAGTTTCCGCCGGATCACTTAAGTGCCAAATCGGAGAAAAAACGATCACTTTGGTGCCACCGGCGAGAAATTCCGGCCAAAATGATTACATGGCTTTATATTTAAAAAAAAAATTCGATAAACCCTTTAAATGACGTCGTTTTCTGTCCTACTTAAGAAAACGACGTCGTTTTGCCGCCCTATGTGGATGGCTTAGGAAAAACGACGCCGTATTGCTCATTTGTGATTGAAATTAGGGTTTTTTTTTGTTCATCCTCGCCGACCAAGCTTGCTCAGCCACTGTCGCTTGGCCACCGTGCTCGGCCACCGTCGCTCAGCCACTGTGCTTGGCCACCGTCGCTCGGCCACCGTTGCTCGGCCACCGTCGCTCGGCCACCATCGCTCGGCCATCGTGCTCGGCCACCATCGCTCGGCCAAGAAGTGATGGGAAAATAGGAGGCGAGGGCAGAGGAGGAGGAGGAAGAAGGGGGATTGAAGGTGCAGAGAGAGAGAGAAGACGAGGAGTGTGAGGGAAACAAGGAGGGCGTAGATGGAGATGGTAGATTGGGCTTTGTTCAAAGAGTGGCTGGTGCTGCTGTTGTTCTTCGAGGAAGAAGACGCCGCCGCCATGGCTTCTCTCTCTTTGTTGGCGTTGTTCTTCGGGGAAGAAGACGACATCGCCATGGCTTCTCTCTCTCTGCTGGTGTTGTTCTTCGGAGAAGAAGATGATGCTGCCATGGCTTCTCTCTCTGCGCTGGTGTTGTTCTTCGGGGAAGAAGACAACGCCGCCGCCATGGCCTCTCTCTCTCTCTCTCTCTCTCTCTCTCTCTCTCTCTCTCTCTCTCTCTCAATTTGGGGATTAGGGTTTCGACTTGCATTGCCAAACGACGTCGTTTGGTGGTTTACTTGCTGACTGGACTCTCCGGCGAGCCACATCGGTATAAGAAATTAATAAAAAAAGGCCACGTCGGATTTCCGGCCAATTTCGTCGGCGATGGCACCAAAGTGAGCGTTTTTCAAATTTTTTGGCACTTAAGTGATTTGACGGAAACTTTTGGCACCAAAGTGAGCGCCGTACACAACTTATGGCACCATTAGTGTACTTATCCCCTTTAAATCTGACCAGTTTTGCCAATGAATACCTGATTTGCTGTTGTTATTGCTCCACTAGAATGCTGATATCTTCCTCTCTATTAATCCGCAGAGTGACAGGGGAAGCTTAAAGATGGACATGGCATACTGAGGTAATGCCTGAATTACTGATTTCAGTAGAATGTCCTCGCCACTTTTTTATAAGAGTTTTTCCTTCTAGCCAGCTAATTTAGCATTTAGTTTTGCCAGGATCCAGGAGAACATCTCTCGTTTGGAACGGCCCCAATCAGAAGGGATGCCCAGGTACTTTCCATAACTGCTCACCACAGGTATTCTCAGTTCTCTTGCTAAATTGTTTTGTAAAGTCAGAGGACAATTTTTGCTGAAAAATAGACCAGATTTGTTCCTATTGATGAGCTGACCCGTAGCTAGACAATACTGGTTTAATATATTAGCAAGATTTTGGCATTCAGAAACTATGGCTTTTAGGAAGAATACTGAGTCATCAGTAAAGAACAAATGGGATAATGTAGGACATGCTCTATTAAATTTGATCCCCTATAAGTGGCCCATATCCACAGCTTGCGTTATAATAGTTGAAAGAGCATTTGCAAGTAGAATGAAAATATATGGGGAGATGGGGTCACCTTGTCGATTTTCTCTAGTAGGCTGAAAATAAGGGAGATGTTCCCCATTAAAACGAACACTAAAGGAAGTCGTGATGCAAGCCATGACCATAGTAACCCATCTGTTAGTAAAGCCCAACTTCTGCAAATAGGCTGTTAAGAAATCCCATTCGACCCTATCATAAGCCTTTCGCATATCAATTTTTAGAATAAGATTGAATCTTTTCTTGCATGTTCTCACTTTAAACTGATGAAGCACTTCTTGCACTACCATTATATTGCCTTGAATTTGACTTACAAATGCTGCTTGTTCTTTTGGGATCAAACTAGGAAGCCAAGGCTTAACTCTGTTAGCCATAACTTTTGAAATAATCTTGTAAGCGAAATTACAAAGATTGATGGGACGGTACTGGTCTATGCTTTCTGGATGATGAACTTTAGGAACCAGAGCTATAATCATTCTGTTTAATCTAGGAGCCATACAACTTGAGGTAAAGAAATCTTGAACTGTTTTGATGAGAGTTGTTTTGATGATACTCCAATGATGCTGATAGAAAAGGCCGTTAAGGCCATCTGACCCAGGAGCCTTGGAAGCACCCAACTGGAAAGTAGCCTGGTACACCTCCTCTTTTGTTACCCCACTCATCAATTGTGTATTCATTTCTGTTGTTACCACTACTGAACATTGCTCTAAAAATGGGCCGAAATCACGGTATCCCACTGATTGATATAATTGAGAAAAGAAACCCATTGTCATTGCCTTTAGCTATGCTGGCTCCCTTATCCAGTTCTGGTTTTCATCCTTAAGCATACAAATTCTATTTCTTTGTCTTCTTTGCACTGTAGAAGCATGAAAAAATTTTGAGTTTTTATCACCCCATTTCAACCAGTTAATACGTGAACGCATAGCCCAGAACTGCTCCTCTTGATGCCACAATTTTTGAATTTCAACTCGAATGGAAGTGGCTAACTCCTTATCTCCAGGCTGATAGAATTTCCTATTAGTAATTGTCTGCAGTTGTTGTTGTAACTGAAGTATTCGCAAATGGCCATTACTGAACCGTGACTTGCTCTAGCTAGCTAGATTAACAGAAACTGCCTGCAATTTAAAGGCCAAAGAGGTATTACTGCTTTTCCATGAATGTTGAATTACCTCTTTACATTCTTGATTACCTCTTTACATTCTTGATCTTGAATCCAGAAAGCTTCGTAATGAAAAGTCTTTGCTCGCTTGACAGGATGAGAAGAAGTGTGCAGCAGGATAGGACAATGATCCGAGCCTATAGGTGGAAGAGCTAGCACTTTTGTAGAAGGATATGATAACCTCCAATCCAAGGAATAGAAAACTCGATCTAACTTCTCCTTCACCAGGTCATCCCCTGCTCTATTATTAGACCAGGTAAATTGACACCCTTTACTTTCCAATTCTAGTAAAGCACAGTCACTGATCAAATTTCGAAAGGATGTCATTCGAGAGTAAATAGCTGGTCTTTTGCCTATTTTCTCCTAGGGGGAAAAGAAATCATTGAAGTCCCTGACGCACAGCCAAGGTAAAGGATTTGCTACACATATTACCCTGATTGTATCCCAAAACTCCTACCTAGCCTAATAAGTTGAAGGGGCATGCAGGCATGTTAAATGCATCGAAGCAACTGTCAAAGGATCAAGGACTATGAGATCTACAAAATTCTCCTCTGAGTTTAAAACAGTGATATCAAAAAGGTCAGTCCAAAACACTACAAGTCCTCCAGACAAACCTACAGGATCCCTCAAGAAAGAGTGAGGGAAGTGAAACTGACGCTGTAATCTCTTCACAACTGGCTCTACATTCTTTGTTTCCATTAAGAAAACTAAATCGGGCTTTTCAGAGGCTAACAAAGCCTTAAGGGCTTGAATTGTCAGGGGATTGCCCAACCCCTGACAATTCCAACTCAGTAGTTTCATTTGAAGAGCGGTGGCTGTTGAGGGCCAGCCGCCAAAGCCTAAGGACCAGGATCTTCTACCACAAACACAGGGGTATCCAAAAGCTGAGTTTCATCCAAATCTGAAGAGTAACCAGCTCGAGTTTCATATGGTGAATATCTCTTGTTTTTCTTGCTTGATCCCACAGTTGTCATCGTTCTAGGGATTTTTGGTTTCTTCCGTTGAGGAATGTCCGATGAAGGATGCTGAATGCTCTTCAACTTGGCTTTTGCAGGTACCAAGTCAGTTGTTCGCGTGGCTGGATTGACTGGGTCCATTCGAGAGGAAGTCCCTAAGGGGATAATAGGAGTCGAAACAGGGGCCTTTGAAGCAGGAACGATGGGAGGTAAAGCTGGGATAGAGAGCTGCATAGCTGGGGGGGTTTCAGGTACGGCCTCCTCCATCTGATCTATATGTTCTAGAGGATTGTAAAAAGCATCCCAATAGGGGCTAAGCTGTCTAACCTATGCTCTCAGCCACGGGCCATAGGCCATTTTCTCTCGACCCTCAAATTGAGCTTCGTCATAAGGATAATCTTTACAAGTAGCTGCATAATGACCTAGCTTTCCACAAGAATAACAGAAGTGGGATAGACGCTCATAGCGAAAATCCAGCCACAAAGTTTTTCCTTCGATTCTTATGAGCTTTCCTGACCTTAAAGGTGCTTTCAGGTCTATTTCAATTCGAACCCTCCCAGATGTATCAGGTTTCACTTCCAGAACTCATCCCACCTGCTGCACAGCCCTACGTAAAAGCTGTTCAGTATTCCACTCCAAAGGTAAGCCTATCACATGAACCCAGAATGCACACTTGGAGAAATCATAACAGTGTAAAGGAGTATTTGGTTGCCAGGGACACAAATTGATCAAATGACCTGAGAATAACCAAGGGCTCCCATCTAATATTCGTCGTTTTTCCATTTCAAATCTAAATTTGATGATGTACAGCCCACCATCGCTAGGAGAAATCTCAACTTGATCAACACGCCACACTCTCTTCATCGCTATTTGAAATGCAGGTAGATTTACAGCAGGATTTGTAAAGATGTTACCCACCAGGATGAGGCAACACTCCTTTCTCTTGTCCAATGCAGGTACGTCGTCCCAAACCTCCAGTTCTTGTTCCGAACATAGTCGTCCCAAACGGTGACACAGCGCAGCAATGCGCAAGGGACTGTCACTCTCATCCGTAGCCATAATGAACCATCAAGTTACTAATATTCTTTTATTGATAGAAACCCAGTTCAGAAAACAAACTTTCTTGGGTTGCATGTCAAGGATCGAATACATGCAACACTAAAACAGCGAAAACAAGACAAATTGAGAATACCAGTAGCAAACAGATGGGGGTGAGAAGAAGAGAAAGACTTCGATGACAACAGGGAAGGCTAGAAACTTCACATGCAAGTCAAGCCAACAAGACAGGGTTCAACGAGGATGAAATTAGATAGAATCGGAGGGTCAATGTAGACATTGGAAAGGTGATGCAACCAGAACGTAAAGTACAGAAGAAGAAACGAGAACAGGAAGGAAATATAGAGGAAGACATTAAAGAAGACTCGAGCATGTTGCGAGAAAGAGCTCTAGCATAAACGAGAGAACTTTACTTATTTATAGTTCGTTCCGCTGAGTTTGATAGGAAAGCTGAGCTTTTTTCGAATGGAGAAGCCATTGTAAATTTGTAATGGCCTTGAAGGAGACTTTGGGAAATGGACTTTTTCTAGGAACCTTCGCCGGCACGTTTGTTTCTGTGGATGAAATTATAGCTGCTACGGGAGGGCACCGCAGGCACGTTCCCTTTTTGAATTCTGAATTCCTAAATTCAAACTTCTCTGAATTTAGCTTGTGGCGGATAAATCTTAGTAGTAATTAACTCATGGGGCCCATTCCAAAGGAAATAGGAATGTTGGGATCTCTTATTTACCTTGATATATCAAACAATGATCTCAATGGATCCATCCTTGCAATTCTAGGAAATCTAAGTAATTTGGTGTTTTTTTACCGCTATGGCAACCGACTTTATGGCCTCATACCTTTGGAAATTGAAGGAATGAGATCCCTTGTACATTTCCAACTACAAACTAATAATTTAACATATCCTATTATGTCATCCATAGGAACTTGACCAA
The DNA here is from genome assembly GCA_014182375.1 of Eucalyptus virginea. Lineage (NCBI taxonomy): Eukaryota > Viridiplantae > Streptophyta > Magnoliopsida > Myrtales > Myrtaceae > Eucalyptus > Eucalyptus virginea. Next base: position 32,238,335 of record CM024519.1, read on the forward strand.
TCTATCTACCCTTCACCTTTTCATGAATAAGTTGTTAGGTCCTATCCCATCCTCCACAAGTAATTTGGGCAATCTTAATGTTCTTTCCCTTAGTCAAAATAAGTTGTCCGGCTCTATTCCAAAAGAGATTGGAAAACTACAACTCCTTAGTATACTATGTCTATTTATGAATAAGTTGTCAAGTCCTATCCCATCCTCCATTGGGAACTTGACCAATCTGAGTGCTCTTGGCCTTTTTTGATAATGAGTTGTCAAGCTCTATTCCAAAAGAGATTGGAAAACTATGACTCCTTAGTATACTACATCTATATATGAATAAGTTGTCGAGTCCTATCCCATCCTCTATAGGAAACTTGACCAATCTGAGTGCTCTTGGCCTTTTCTATAAAGCGTTATCAAGCTCTATTCCACAAGAGATTGGAAAACTACGACTCCTCAGTATACTACATCTATATATGAATAAGTTGTTAGGTCCTATCCCATCCTCCATAGGGAACTTGACCAATTTGAGCGCTCTTGGCCTTTTCCATAAAGAGTTATCTGGCTCTATTCCGAAAGGGATTAGAAAACTAGGACTCCTCGTGCAACTAGGTCTACATGTGAATAATCTAGGGGGCTTTCTTCCCACTGAGATGAATAATCTCACATCCCTCACATCCCTACATCTATCTAAAAACAACTTTGTTGGCCAATTGGCAAAAGAGATATGTAGTAGCCAAGCTCTTGTGAAATGCTTCTTAACAACTCGCAAAAGGGAAATATAACCGATGCTCTTGGTGTGTACCCCTACTTGGATTATCTTGAGTTGAGCAACAATGAACTCTTTGTTGAGCTACCACCAACATTGGGTGAAGTTAGAAATTTGACAAGCTATAAAATCTCCTACAACAAAATCTTTGGCACCATACCACCTCAGCTTGGAAACACGAATCAATTGCACATACTCGACCTCTCTTCAAATGAAATTGTTGGGGAAATTCCTAAAGACCTAAGAAAATTGAAATTGCTACTGGAACTTACATTGGATTGCAACTGCCTTGTAGGCCACATCCCTCAAGAACTTGGAGCATTGTCCAGTTTGTAGAAACTTGATATTGCAAGAAACAACTTGAGTGGCTCAATTCCTATGCAACTTGGGGAATGCTCCAACCTCCTGTTCTTCAACTTAAGTAGGAATAATATTGAAAAGATTATTCCCATTAAGATCAGCAATCTTCAATCTCTTAAACATTTGGACATGAATCAAAATTTGCTTACAGGAGAAATACCTGGACAACTTGGCTATGGCACATATTAGAAATATTCAATCTTTCACACAATCGGTTGTCAGGTTTTTTGCATCGACTTTCAATGATATGACAAGCCTTACGTCCATCGACATATCATATAATGAGTTAGAAGGTCCTTTACCAAATAATCTAGCCTTTCATAATGCTCCAATTGGAGTTGTGATAGGGAACAAAGGCTTGTGTGGAGTTATCGCTAGTCTCAGCCCCTGTCTGAAAATAACGTCGAAAGGCAAACACAAGAATGAAAAGTTATTGCTAGTTTTGATCCCTACTTTGGTTTGCTTACTTTCTTTACTCCTTGTTGTGGGAACTTCGACTATAGTACGCCAAAGAGTAAGGAAAACAGAGGGTAATTCGATTGAAGGATGCAATCAAAACCCGTGGGCCATATGGAGTTTTGAGAGAAGAATGGTTATAGGAGCTTTATTGAAGCCGTGGAGAAGTTTAATGCCAAATATTACATCAGTGTAGGAGGACATGGGAGTGTTTACAAGGCCCGGTTGCAAACGGGGGAGACTGTTGCTGTAAAGAAACTTAAAGGAAGTAGTGGACTTGGAAATGGCCAATCAAAAAGCATTTACAAGGCCCGGTTGCAAACGGGGGAGACTGTTGCTGTAAAGAAACTTAAAGGAAGTAGTGGACTTGGAAATGGCCAATCAAAAAGCATTTAAAAGAGAGATTCATGCTCTGACAAAAGCTCGGCATCGGAATATCATCAAGCTCTATAACTTTTGCTCGAGTTCTCAACATTCATATTTAGTGTACGAATTCTTTGAATCTTGCAGCTTGAAGGATGCATTGAATAATAAAGAGAGCATAACATTATTTGACTGCAATAAAAGAGTGAATGTTGTTATAGGTGGGCTTGTGCTTTGTGCTACATTCACCATGAATGCGCTCCTCCTATAATTCATCGAGACATATCAAGCAAGAACGTGTTATTGGATGAAGTATACAGAGCTCGCATCTCTGATTTTGGCATAGCTAAGGTTCTAAAACCTTATTTATGCAATTGGACTTCCTTTGCAGGCACCCCTGGTTATGTAGCCCCAAGCAACTTGCTTTCTTTAAAATTCCAACCGCTTCATTATATTGATGTGATTTGAAAATAATCAGCCTTACTACCTTACTGTAAACTTCTAAATACTTAACACCAAGTCCAAAGCTATTCATGTGATTTGAAGGTTTGGTGAAAGATTAACTGAGATGTAGACCACCAATTAAAAAAGGTGAAACTTTTTCCTAACGAAAGGGAAAATTTTAAAATCCCATTTGAATCTAAAGAATGCATTGATTTATACTTAATTCTCTAGACTTGATTTACTCAAAATCTGTTTAGATTTATGAAGCATGGATATTGTGTGGAAGCTAGAAAAAATTTGTTATTCTCTCTATGTAGAACTCACATACACAATGAAAGTGAACGAGAAATGCAATGTTTATAGTTTTTGAGTGATAATATTGGAAGTACTAATGGGAAGCCATCCAGGCAATCTCATATCTCCTCTCACGTCCTCATATGCATCATCATCGAGCAATTCAACAGCTTCTTGGCCACTTAAAGAAATTTCAGATCAAAGAATTCCATACCCAAAAGGTAATGTGCTAGGGGAAGTGGCCTTGGTGACAAAGATGGCATTTTTGTGCTGAAGTCCCAAACCAGAGCATTGCCCAAGTATGCAGCAAGTTTCTCGAGCGATATTGGCGCATAGCTTGATTGAGTTAAGCACGTCAGAGGACATTAAATTGTATGAACTAGTTGATCCTACGTGCTTCACCTATTGAGATATATTGGTCTTTCTATCGCAACCTGTGTAGAAAGATGTCTCCTGTACTTTATTTCTCTCAGTGAATTCCATTAGCTATGTTTGCAATGGTTCATTAGTTACTCAAAAGCACTTGGGAAGTATTGTCATTTGCAATTCCCCCTAGGAAGTGATGGTATATATAGCCGCACGTCCAATCCTTAAGAATGGCTCAAAAGATAACAAGATCATTATATTACTTGTGTGTACTGCGTTTACTTTTTACAATTCTTCGCACAGTAATGTGAACCAATTTGGCTTGTCATGTAAATTTGCAAACACTTATGCTAGAAAATGTGATAAGTTCATAAGGTGGTGGAACACAATCGGTGTAAGCAGGCATCAAATTTTATGGAATTTCCCTGAATTCTTGTAGTGGAATTTGTACCAACTTCACGAATTAAGGAAAAAATTAAATGCAAATCAGCTTATATCAAATTATAGTAACTTTACATCGTTTAAAAGGAGATAACATATTCCCAAAAAAAAAAAAAGAGAGAGAGAGAGAGAGAGAACATATTTTAGTGTGGATTTTTTTAGAGTTAAGTGCCTAAAAAACTCTAAAATTTGTCTTCGAAGTGCAAACAAATCCTTAAAATTTTCATAAGTGTAATCAAATTTAGGTCCCTTTGTGACTTTCGTCCAATTTATCTAACTAAAAATGCTAGCGTGATATTTTTTAATGCATGTGGTGCCAATGTGACACTACATTGACACTAAGAAAAAAAATTAAAAAATCAAAAAGGAAAAATTAAAAGTAAAACGAGAAAAAGATTATTTTATATGCTTTTACGTCTTAATTACACTTTATATCATTTAATGTTACATCCATAGCCCTTGCAAGTTACCAAACCCACCCGAGCGAAACGGTTGTGCTGTGAAGGCCTCATTGAGCCACCTTCTTGTATATTATCATTTAAATCCTCTATTTTTTTTTTAAAGTATGGAAAAAGAACGAAAATTTAATATTAGGCTTTGTATTATTTTATTTTAAGAAAAATGACACAAATAACGACTAAATTTTATTTCAATAAGTAATATTAGTCTTTAACTTTTAATTTGTTAAATCCAATTCTTAAACTACATGCAAAGATTTAATATTGTCATTCATTTAATTCAAATTAACAGAATCTCTAGGCTAGAAGACATCATTCTCCAATAATAAAAATGAAAAAAGTTACAAATTCCTTTTCCACTTGGGGAAATTCCATGTAGTAATTGCAATGACACGTGGCGTTCGAACGGCGCCTCCAGCCGAGTGCTTTCGATGTTACGTTGGGCGGGCGCGCTCTCTCTCTCTCTCTCTCCATATAAAAGGGGGCCAACTTTTCTTCTGTTTTGTCTCCTTCCTCCTTTCTGGTGTCGCTTCGATGCTGACACCCAAATCCTTCTATTCCCTCAACAATGGCGACTCTCACAGTCCCAGAGCTAGTGCCCTCAGTAGTAGCCGATGACTGCGAGCAACTCCGGAAAGCATTTGCAGGTGCGCTCTCTCTCAACACCTTTCTTTCTTTTCCGTGCTCCCTCCTCTGATTCCTGCCCTGCTTGATATTTGACGGTCGTGTGTTGTTTGGTCTTCGATGATTGTGTTCTGTTTTTGTTGTCTGGATCTATGATCTGATCGAAGTGATCTTTGGGCAGCGATCTATTCTAGAGTTCTTGCGCTTTCTTTGGGTGATCGGCTGTTAGCATCGAGCTATTTGTTGGTCTACGAATGATTTGGAGATGCAAAAAGCAATTCGATCATGAGGATTTGTTTTGAATTCGACCTGATTCTACAGTTTGTTTCTCGTCGTGTAAATAGCAGTCCTTTTTGGTTCAATTGCATCTGCCATCACTGTTCCTATTAGCTAATTCAGTTGATGAATTGCTTTGTACCTCAAGCCCGGCATATAGTGTGATCTCAAAAAATAGTCAGACTTATCGTCCAGTTTAATCTTTTCTTATTTGATCATTCTCATGAACGATCTTAAAGGATGGGAAACAAATGAGAAGTATGTACTGTTCATATTGGCTCATAGAAATGCGGCCTAGAGGAAGCTGATTAGGCAACGCTATGCCTGAGACTTACGGCGAGGACATCCTCAAGGCATTATACAGAGAACTTATGAATGATTTTGAGGTCTGATCTTCTTTAATTATTCAAATTCAGGGAAGGGAGACGTGTACCTCTTCTCTTGGTTTAATTCACGTTCTTTCCTATATTTTTGTTGATGATCGATTCGTAATTACACGTTCTGTTCATAAAATCATAGGTATTAAATGACATGATTTTCTAACATTGTTGCCTCCCTGTAATTTCCATATCATCAGAGACTGGTGCGACTTTGGACGCTTGATCTGGCTGAACATGATGCTTACTTGTTGAATGAAGCAACGAAAAGATGGACTTTAAGCAATTAGGTTCTCATGGAAATAGCCTGCACAAGGTTCTCCACAACAGTTGCTTTTGGCAAGACAAGCATATCATGCTCCATACTAGAAGTCGCCGGAAGAGGATGTCACTTACCATGCATCTGGCGATTTTCATGAGTTACTGCTCTTACACATGCTATAAGTTGTGCCATAAAGTTTCCCAATCCTGATGATTGTTCTTCTGAGCAACTTTTTTCCATGCATTTTGCAGTAAGTATTCTGTACAATGAAGTCTCCGTAACTGTGTGATGCTCGGAATAATCTTTTTACTGCTATCCTGCGAAATATTCTGTTGATTGATGAATGCAAGTGAAATCAAAATGTGTCAGAGATTCAGCACATTACGGAGAGCCTGAGAAAATAAGCTGCAGGGTGTTAAATTGTTAAGACAGTTTTGGAGTTACGTAGAGAATGCTGGCTGGGATGGTGGTATGATTGAGAGCAGGTCCTGTTTTGGTTTGTAAATTGATTAGTGATTGTTTCGTGAAACTGTGGAGACTATATGCCACTTCATTGGACCCTTTCTCCTGTCTCAAATGAAGAACCAGGTCCATCATCAAAAGATTAGCCAGACGATACCTGTGAAATAATTTGTATCTATCCTGGTCATTTCATTTTTATAAGACGTTGAATGTAAGTCAAATCTCCTTGTTAGGAAAATACTGCAATTCTGATACGGTTTCTTTGGCTCCTAGCTCCTGGTACCTCTCGTGAGCATGACTTTGCCAAAAGCAGAGGTTAAGACACTTCACGAGAAAATTTCAGAGAAGGCTTACAGCCACGATGATCTCGTGAGGATTTTGGCCACTAAGAGTAAAGCACAAGTCAATGCTACGCTTAATCACTACAAAAATGTGTATGGAAATGATATCAACAAGGTGAGTTGGAATGTGACTATCAATCGGCCCTTTAATGTTGCTTTTACCTATATGACTAAAGTTTACTGTTCCTCGAAGATGGAAAGTGCCAGTGGATATTGCTCTTTTTATGAACTTTTGCTTAGCAGTAAGAGGCAACTTAATGATGTCTAGCTTCTAATATATTGAGACCTAATAATATGACCCATTTTTTGGATACTTTTACCCTGCATTGTGCTCTATTTTCGCATGGGTCATTATCAGAACGCATTGAGCTTCTCTCCGTTCTAGACTATGAATTGTCCAAATTCTTGATCCTTTGTGTTCACAAAATTTGAAAACTGATCCAAAACGAGTTCCTTGCTACACTGAGAGCCACAGTCAAGTGCCTGACTTGCCTAGAGAAGTATTTTGTGAAAGCGCTTCGTCTGGCCATCATTAGGCGAAGAACAGATGGCCCCGACAAGAGTGGTCACTACCAGGGCCAAGGTCGACTGAAGTTTATAGATGAGGTGTACCAAGAAGGAACAGCTTCACCCTCGTTGTGCCATTGTCAAGGACACTGCTGGAGACTACGAAAAATTGCTTCTGGCACTGATTGGCTATGCAGACGCCTAATTTACAAGTACTCGCGAAGCTATGTCCGCTGGAGGCAATATGCCTTTCCAAAGTTAATGGATACCCCTTTAGAAGTTAGCATGGGTGTACGAATTGACTCGCAACCATCCATTGGGACGTTTGACGTAGTCAAAGCCTGTGCCCTTACATATTGAGCTCTTGTGAGTCGAGTGCGTGCAATAATAAGACAGGACGAGTAATACTTCTATCCATCCGACTCACGTGTGTCAAAATCATTTGGGCCGTCAAATCATGTGGATTATATAGAATTTTACTCTTCACATGTATTCTTGTTCGTCAGGAAAGTGTTCCCTTGCAACTATCTTTCACCAAAAAACAGATCTTTGGCTTTTAGTTATTGTGAACCAGGTTTTGTTTAGTTTTGAAAAGGGAGTGACTAATTCTATTCTATATGGAATAAAATAAAGGATAAACAGGAGATAAAAACGTGCGATAAAACATAAATGTGCCATATAAAGAAAAGATAGCCAAAAGACAAGTGTTCTCGTGATTGTTGATTGTTAAAAAGGTTCTTTATAACTTTGTTTCTTTCCCGGTTTCCAAGTAACTGCTTTTTAATAATTACTCTTCAATTTCAAATTGCTTTTGGAGACTTCGGAACCGCACCAATAACCGCGTCATGTTATTTATAATATTGTTGGCACCGAGCCTTTGAAACTGCCTTCATTCTTATCTCTTCGCTTCCATGCAGTTATTGACTCCGCATCTTCCGCATCTCTAATAACCGGCTGCTTTCTTACATACTGCCCAATGAGCCAATTTTGGCGCCAACAATTCCATAAATAGATTGCATGCTATATTGAGCAGGGGACAAGTCGTAGGGAAAGATCTTAAATTCCTCGTCCAAAAGATAAAGTAGTGATCCATGTAAGGAATTCTCATTTTACAATGACATTGTGTCAGATATCTATATGTAGGTAAAGCTCACACAATATTGTGCCACGTGACATGTTCATGTGCAAGCTTTACCCTGTAATTTGCCTTTCGATGGTGACCGTAGAAAAATATCTAATCCTAACAAATCTCTAAATCCAATGAATTTTTTGTGATAATTCTCTAATCGTTCTTACGCGTCTTTTGGTAGTAATTTCCCAATCTACTTTTATGCATATTTTGGTAACAAATCTCCAATCGATATACAAGAATTAATAGAATTAATTATATATTGGTGATAAATGTCATGCCCTAGGCCCTAACCTTGACATGAGAATGTGATGTCCTCAGCCTCGGGATTAATTCGCGAGGTCCTAGGAGGCGTCACTATCCCATTCATTATTATATTTCATTAAGCACATGTGGAGGCATGCAATCTTCAATCACCCAATCAGTCATCAACAAACAATGGATAGTTAGAGAGAAAATACATTCACATACATACTGCATAACTTTCCATTTTTATTTATCTGCATGAAATGATTACATACTTATAAGCCCTCACTTAAGGCCATTCCAATTTGGTCATCTCCTTTTTACCAAAAAGATATAAAAAGAAGGGTGGGTTAGTCCTAGCTCTTTCTGCCAAGGTGGCTACCAAAAATGGTTCCCATCTTTCACCAGTGCCTTCATAGTGATGGTTCGGGCTTTGGGTCATAGTCAGGGTCAGACTCAGGGTCGTCCACGGTAGCATCAAGTGGGGGCAGCACTGACTTGTTAACGTCCCCAAATGGGTTGTCAAACCCACGCAAAGGACTGTAGAAGTCCACATCAACCCATGCAAATCGAGCGATGAATAGATGGGGGAGCAGATATCCCACACCTTCATCCACCCACACCTTAGTGGTGTCGTACTGGAAGAGGATATCAGTGGTAGTGTCCTCAATGTCTAGCACCATCACTTCCATGTGCACAGGAAGTCCAAAATGGGCGGGTGGTAGACTCATACATCTTGTCCTGAAAAGGTCAAACAACAATAGTGAGTTGAAAACTCAATAAGTAAAGATCCTAAATCTCGTATAGGATGATGCCTCACATTGGAGCCTCATGATTCCTCAACCTAAACATGTGTCGCGACCTCTTTTTTTCTTTCGGCGCTGATCAGGGACGGACGCCAGCGGAGGCTAATGGTTTGGCTAAGTCTATTAAGCTTAATCTGGATTCTCCTAAGTCCACCGATTCACGACTTAATAGTCCAATTTTTTAATATGTAAATTAATTTTAAAACGGAGTCGCCACTAATCAATTTAGGGTGGGTCGATTAGAAACCCAAGCGAAGTATCAGGAGAAATACTCACTCTTGCGCAACCAGAGAAACTAGGTTCGGGGACTTGATTATACTAGTTTATCACTAATGCCCTTCCGGTACTTAATCTTGTTTAAACCCTAAGGCTTTTTGGTTTTTTGAGGGGTTTTCCATGCATTTGTGGAGGAAAAACATTTTTGGACCTTTTTCTATTTTTTGAACATAAAAGGGATGTTTGATTTTTTTTTTTTTTTTTTTTTGTATTTTTTTGGAAAATATAAGTCATTTTTTTGAGTTCTTTTGGCCTTCTTTGGTTTTTTGGGAAAATATGAGATTTTTTTGATTTTTTGATTTTCTAGAAAATAATTTATTTTTTATTTTATTTAAAATATTATTTTATATTATAATAATATAAAAACGAACTGGGTCGAATCACTCAAGGTTGGGTCCGACCCGGTTCATTAAAACCCGGGATCCCGATCAGGACCGGATCGGGTCTAAAGACCCAAGTCAGCACGGCTCGAGCTTGGACCGACTTGCGATTCGGTCCAGTGAACCCCAGCCGAGGTGGGCTTGATGTGCAGGCCCAGTCCAGTCTCTCTTTTTAACACAAGGGCCCAGTAGCCTGTCGTTTGAAAATGACCCGGTCCGACCCGACAACCCGGTCCTGGTGAAACCCTACCTGACCTAACGACCTAGCTTCGCGAGAACCCTAGAGCTCGACGATTCGCGACGCCGAGAGGGGGGAAGCTGTGACGTCACCCGACGGTGACTCAGCGGTGGCGGCACGGACAAACAGTGGCTAGGGTTTCGAGGGGGTGGAATGACAGTGACGGCGCGAGCGAGACTTGTCGTTACCTGTCTACAGAGAAGGCGCGGCGTGGCGGCGATCGTGGCAGGACGGCATCAGCTGCCAGGACGGCGATAGACAGTAGCAATTCATCTTAGGGACGGCGTCGTTGGCGGTGGAGGCGACTGCCCAGAGAAACGGACGTGACGGGGTAGCGAAGGTCGTGACAAAGCAGCGACCGCTGGTCCTTGGCTTCTTAGATCTGGTTCTCCGTCTTCCAGATCTTGCCCTTTTCCTTCTCTCTCTCTGGGTTTACTTGCTGTTCGGCCTTGGCTTCACCGATAAGCTCCTCTGGTCTTCCTTCGATCTTAGCCATCCTTGGATCTCGGCCTACTCATCCTCGGGCCCCCCCTGAAGTCTCTCAGTGGGAGGTTCGAAGCTTGTAGTGTCACGCCCCGATCCTCGGGCACGCACACATCCTTCTCACTTGGTCGATTTCATAATGCGATATCCCAGGACAATGTATCACCGACCCTTTCATTTATTAAGCACATGCGGAAGCAGTTAAAATCCCCAGATAATAAAACGATGGGATAGAAAAGCAGGGCCATATTTTTCATATTTAAATTTATAACCAAACTTTTATACAAAACACAAACCAGAGCACTCTACAACTTTTTACTCTAAACTTTAATCACATCAAAAAGGAGATCTCAAAATAAGATAAACTCTCAGCCATCCGGGCCGTACTCAAGGCCCTTCTCGGGATTATCTTCTTCTCCCAAAAATCTTTCTCCTTAAGTTTCACCTCCGAGTTCTCCTTCTCAGACTCCTCCTCAGCTCCTCAGCGAGGTCCTGAAATGTTTTCCCCAAACTGGGATGAGACTACGTCTCAGTGAGTTCTACCCCATTAAGCCCGATTAGTAAACCATTATACTATAGGCTGCCTATACATGCACAGGGCAGAAGACGTACCTTGGCCTCAGATCCCACCTGCATGTTAGCACAGGTCAAATAGACACCCAAGCAATCACATCACAGATCCAAGCACCGATCAAATCGACCTAGTCGGTTATATGCCAACAATGCCACTCACGGTCATTTCCATTCAGTCAATCAATTCACAACATCAAATCAAAGCAATGATCAATCGACCTGGTCGATTACATGTCAGACGGACCATTCTAGGTCAATTCGATTATTCCATCTCAATCATCAATTACGAACTACGATCCTCAGATCACATCTTAAGCAAAGGTGGAAGACACAGTCCACCACTCGACAACATTCAATATTTAATGGCTTTACGGTCCCACTCGACCACTTTCGATACTCAATGGCTTTACGGTCCCACTCGACCACTTTCAAGATTCAATGGCTTTACGGTCCCACTCGACCCTTTCAAGATTCAATGGCTTTACAGTCCCACTCGACCACTTTCAAGATTCAATGGCTTTACAGTCCCACTCGACCCTTTCAAGATTCAATGGCTTTACGGTCCCACTCGACCCTTTCAAGATTCAATGGCTTTACGGTCCCACTCGACCACTTTCAAGATTCAATGGCTTTACGGTCCCACTCGACCACTTTCAAGTTTGAATCAATACTCAACGATTTCTCAATGAAATAATTAACCACAGCCATTTAGGAATATATATCCTAAATTCCACATTCAATTCAATTTGGCACAATTCAAAGCTCAAATAAATAAATGGACTGCGCCATGACAATCAGCACGAGATTTCAGTCCTCGGCCATCTCAATCTTAATTTCCGAAAAATAATTAATTAATTAATTAATTAATTAATTAATTAATATTAAAAATTCAATTTAACTCAAAATAGAGCCCAATTAAATAAACGGACTTCACCACGGTCATCAGCATAATATTCTGGTCATTAGCCATCTCAATTGAATTTTCGGAAAATAATTAATTAATTAATTAATTTCGAAAATTACATAGTCAATATTAAAAATTCGATTTAGCTCAAATTAAAGCCCGATTAAATAAACGGACTTCACCACGGTCATCAGCATAATATTCCGGTCACTGGCCATCCCAGTTGAATTTTGGGAAAATAAATAATTAATTAATTTAATTCCGAAAAATAATATTTAAATGCCAAAAATCCCACTTAGGCCCGAATCGCCAAATTGAAGCCCGATTAGGGGTCGGAAAATTCCCGAGACACTTCCAGTAATTAGTAGACCACGTCTACTTGCTAATTGCACAATCAATTTATCTAAATCGCATCACGATTGACTAATAATTGCTAATTTATTCTAATCTAACAACATAAACATAATTAATTAAAACTAAACCAACCTTAAGCATAATTAGCCAACTAATCCAGGATTAGTGAGATTACTCACCAAATCGCGCGCAAATCGGATCAATCCGACGGGGGCGACGCGAGGAACAATTCTTCCCAAAGCGACTCACGGATCCGGGGCCCGAAAACGGCTCAAAACGGGCCTTGAACAAGGCTGGAAACCCATTTTTCCAGCCACTGTTCGTGGCCAAACGAAGCTGCTCCGGCGGCTAGGGCGGCGAGGGGAGTCCGGCAGAGGGCGAGGGGGACATCGGGGAGGTCCGGCGGTGCTGGGCGGTGGCCGGAGCTAGCCGGATGGGGCTGGACGGAGGCTGGGCAGCGGCTGGGTCGCGCGGGAGGACGCCTGGCACGAGGGAGAGGGCTGGCGGCGCACGGCGGCGAGCGGTGCGCACACGGGCGCGGGCGTGGGCGTGCGGTGCGGCAGCGGAGTAGCGACGGCGAGCTGCGGCTTCTGTTCTTCCTCAGCTCGCTGGTTCGCACGCCAGGAATGAAGAAGAAGAAGAAGAATACGGTCACGTGGGGGAGGAGGAAAGAGAAGAGAGAGAGAAGAAGATGAGGATTGACCGGTCAAAAGGGAAGAGAGAGAGAGGGCAAGCGGTGGGGGTTCGCACGAGGGGGAAAGGGAGAGGGGAGAGAAGAGAGAGAGAAAAGAGAAAAGAAAGAAAAAGAGAGAAAAGGGAGAGAGAGAGAGAGAGAAAGGAAATGCTTAATATCATTATTCATATTTTCCTTTTCTCTTCCCCTTTTGCTTTCTTTTGGTCTTCAATATTTCCTCCGATAATTTCTTTATTGAAATTTCGGACTCGTCAACAATTTGACGGACGATGAGACAGGATCCTAAAAATAAGAATTATGACGCGCTTAAAATTCGATTCCCGAAATCGAGTTCAATTTCGTGGTTAAAAATCGATCAGACGTGATTTTAGCCCAATCCAACAAATTGAGTAGCTTTTAGGGATTTTACTGTAGATACATCCCTTAACGGCTTCACCCAATAGGTTAGTTAACTCGTGAGTGATCAGCTCAGAGAAAAAGGACCCTAAGCATGTCGACGAAATGCCCATTTCACTTTATCGAAACGGGGTCGAATTTCAGGATGTCACAACTGTTCCCCTCTTATAAAAATTTCGTCATCGAAATTTAAACCATTACATACTTTGCTCAAAAAGGCGGGGGTACAACTGTCTCATCAACTCTTCAATCTCCCAAGTCGCTCCTTCAGTACCGTGGTGTTGCCAGACCACTTTGACCAACGGAATGGTCTTTGTACGCAGAACTTGCTCTTTATGATCGACAATCTGAACTGGGCTTTCAATGTATGACACACGGTCATCCACGTCCAATTCCTCGAAATTGAGCACGTGGGTCGAGTCAGGCTCGTACTTCCTTAACATCGACACGTAAAAGACGTCATGCACTTTCGCCAATCTTGGCGACAACGCAAGACGATACGCTAGGTTTCCGATTCTTTAAGAATCTCAAACAGACCTATGTACCTCGGACTCAGCTTGCCTTTCTTACCAAAGCGTGAAGTTCCCCTCATTAGTGACACTTTCAGAAAAACGTGATCACCAACTTGGAATTCCAAAGACCTTCGACGCTTATCTGCATAACTTTTCTGCCTGCTCTGCGCTGTCTTTAATCTGTCTATGATCACTGCCACGGCATCTACTGATTGCTGAACCAACTCTGGGCCTGTTATCTTCCTTTCTCCGACTTCATTCCAACACACTGGAGTTCTGCACGCTCTGCCATACAACGCTTCAAATGGAGCCATCTTAACGCTCTGCTGATAACTGTTGTTGTAGGCGAATTCCACCAGATGAAGCTGATCCTCCCAACTTCCTTTGAAGTCTATTACACACGCTCTCAGCATATCTTCAAGAGTCTGAATCGTCCTTTCCGACTGGCCATCCGTCTGAGGATGATATGCCGTACTGTACTGAAGCTTTGTACCTAAAGCACTCTACAAGCTCTTCCAAAAAGCTGCAGTAAACCTCGGGTCTCTATCAGATGTTATCGTAATCGGCACTCCATGCATACGAACCACTTGACGCACATACAGGTCTGCATGTCTATCCAGACTCAGGTCCTTACGAACTACAATGAAGTGAGCCGACTTTGTCAGTTTGTCGACTGCTACCCAAATCGAATCATTTCCTCTTTGACTCCTTGGTAGTCCAATCACGAAATCCATCGTGATATGCTCCCATTTCCATTCTGGGATCGCGAGAGGTTGCAGAAGTCCTCCTGGCTTGCAATGTTGGACTTTTACTTGCTGACAAGTCTAACACTTGGCCACATGCTTGGCGATGTCCGCCTTCATACCTGACCACATGTAGTGTTGACACAGGTTCCGATACATCTTGGCACTTCCAGGATGAATACTGTAGCTGCTACGATGTGCTTCTGATAAAATTTCTTCTCTAAGCTCAACATCGTCAGGTACAACCAAACGTCCTTGGAACCTTAGAGTCCCGTCATTAGAAACTTGAAAATCAGCCTTTCTTTTATCGGCGTCTTCCTGAAGAATTCTCTGCACGTCTGGATCTGTCGGTTGGAGTTGCTTGATTCTGACCTGGACATCCGGCTCAATTCTGAGGGTGGCCATAAGACTCGAGAGGTGGCCTACCTCAAATTTGAATTCTGAATCCCGAGCTCTTTTGATTAAGTTCCACTCCTTAATCAAGATTTGCGCTATTGAATACTTCCGACTCAATGCATCGGCGACCTTGTTCGCCTTTCCCGGGTGATATAGAATATCACAGTCGTAATTCTTCAACAATTCCATCCATCGCCGTTGTCTCATGTTCAACTCCTTCTAAGAGAACAAATACTTGAGACTCTGATGGTCTGTGAAGATCTGAAACTTTTCTCCGCACAAGTAGTGCCTCCAAATCTTCAATGCAAATATGATGGCTGCAAGTTCTAAATCATGCGTCGGATAATTCAATTTATGAGGTCTCAACTGCCGGGAAGCGTATGCAACAACTCTGCCATGTTGCATTAGCACGCAACCCAATCCCCTGAATAACGCATCACTATAGATCTCGAATCCTCTAGGACCAGATGGAATCGTCAGTACAAATGCAGTAGTCAGCTTTTCCTTCAGCTCTTGGAAACTACGCTCGCACTTGTCTGTCCATATGAACTTCTCGTTTTCCTTTGTAAACTTTGTTAGAGATGATGCTAACGCTGAGAAACCTTCTACAAACCGTCTGTAATAACCTGCTAACCCCAGAAAACTTCTGATCTCTGTCACTATCGTCGGTCTTGGTCCACTGATAACTAATTCGGTCTTGACCGGGTTCACGGAAATTCCTTCACCATTCTCAGACATCTCTTGTGCTCTTTAGAATTCCTCGAATACATCGGAATATCATTACACGACACGATCACAACTAACCCAGATATTTCTTGCACACTCGGTTTGCCAAATCCATGACAGTAGCTGGAGTGTTTATCAGACCAAACGATCTTACAATACTCTCGTAAAGATCATATCAAGTACAAACAGCTGTCTTTTGTACAACCTCATTCCTGGTTCGTAACTGACGACTTCATGATCTCAAGTCGACCTTTAAAACATCGATACTCTTTATAACTAGTCACACCATTCATTGATCTTTGGCAAAGAACACTTGTCCTTGATCTTCACCTAATTGAGTTGACAATGGTCGATGCATGATTGCAACGAATCATATTTCTTTCTCTCTCCACAAAGCTGATGTTCCCTAAAGTGGTGCACTGATCTACATGAATTCCTCATTCATCAATCTTTACATCTGCATCTTCAATTCTACCAGTTCAGACAACAATAGCTGGTAAGAAGCCTTCGAGAGTAGCTCTATCCTAGTGCTAGCTCGATCGCACTTTCTATCTCTTTCTCTGACGGCGGTCTAACAGATCTTATAACAACACATCTAGAAGTTCTTAGACCACTGAGATGTACCCCATCTCTAGTTCTTCAATCTGTCCTACCCAAGACAACCGTCAAGTAATCCTGAGCAACCTTCATCTACCCAACGATCTACCTCTTATGACGAGATTAGGGAAATCAAGGGCCTTCTTCGACTTCTGATAAATTCGAAATTTTCCTCTGTTGACAGATTAAACGATTTCTCATTACAACAACACTTCCTTACAACAAAGGCTCCTCGAGTCAAACCTTTTTATATATGGTATCAAAGTTATACATAGGCAACTAGTCAAGTATGACTATAGCTAGTGATTCCTCTTTCCTTCACTTTTCTTCAACAATTAAAGTTCTACCAACTCAGCACAAAGCTCTACTACGCTGCTCTGATAAAATCACTTCCAACACATTCTTTCTCTGATTGGTGCAAGGTCAGCCCTACTCCCATTCCTTTCGCCATCCTAGTGGCGTTCTGTCCGCAGTAACGATGTCTATGCTACCTTAGACTTCCATTGACAGTCCTTCACTCGATGGCCATGCTGGGCATCATCACAATAGGTTCTAGTCATACTCAGACACTGGATTTATCCATACTTCCTTCCACAATTTCGACACTTATCAGGTGAGTCTTCTATCTCTTGCCAGTGACAACACACACTCTTTCTGGTTGCCCCATCAGTCTGCTAGGACCACTCTCGACCTCGATCTTTTCCCTGACCGATTTCCATTTCTGCCTGAACTGGATCTATACCTCGGCTCGAATGCAATGATTCGCTCTCGGATCACATCTCCACTCTAGATCTCAGCAGGTGAGGCGACAACGGCGGTTGCAACACTGACGGCGGTTCGATCCTGAGCCTCCTGGCTCATCCAATTCCCAAGGAACACTAGCATCAAAACGATCCTATCGAACATAGGATCATTCGACGCTACTACACTAGTACCAACCTGCAGTGGTACTCTTACACACGAGCTGGCCAAAGCCGACACTCTTCCACAACTACCTCGGGTACCGACCTTTGTCAGTGCATTAACCCGAGTCACAGAGGACATTGTCCTTTTACTAGGAGTTCTCAGCTCCTGCTCGCTCATGGTTCAGTCTTTACACTGAAACCCGTCTTCCACATCCACACTGGATTAGAAGATGAGCGATCCTCACACAACAAACAATTCTAGCACACAGCTAACACAGACATCCACCGGCATGAATTTAAAGGCCTTTCCTACTAACTATCCCATGGTCAACGCTCCTTATCACTCCAATCTTCAACTTCGCTCTGATACCACTTAAACTGGATGTCACGCCCCGATCCTCGGGCACGCACACATCCTTCTCACTTGGTCAATTTCATAATGCGATATCCCAGGACAATGTATCGCTAACCCTTTCATTTATTAAGCACATGCGGAAGCAGTTAAAATCCCCAGACAATAAAACGATGGGATAGAAAAGCAGGGCCATATTTTTCATATTTAAATTTATAACCAAACTTTTATACAAAACACAAACCAGAGCACTCTACAACTTTTTACTCTAAAATTTAATCACATCAAAAAGGAGATCTCAAAATAAGATAAACTCTCAGCCATCCGGGCCGTACTCAAGGTCCTTCTCAGGATTATCTTCTTCTCCCAAAAATCTTTCTCCTTAAGTTTCACCTCCGAGTTCTCCTTCTCAGACTCCTCCTCAACTCCTCAGCAGGGTCCTGAAATGTTTTCCCCAAACTGGGATGAGACTACGTCTCAGCGAGTTCTACCCCACTAAGCCCGATTAGTAAACCATTATACTATAGGTTGCCTATACATGCACAGGGCAGAAGACGTACCTTGGCCTCAGATCCCACCTGCATGTTAGCACAGGTCAAATAGACACCCAAGCAATCACATCACAGATCCAAGCACCGATCAAATCGACCTAGTCGGTTATATGCCAACAAGGCCACTCACGGTCATTTCCATTCGGTCAATCAATTCACAACATCAAATCAAAGAATGATCAATCGACCTGCAGTCGATTACATGTCAGACGGACCATTCTAGGTCAATTCGATTATTCCATCTCAATCATCAATTACGAACTACGATCCTCAGATCACATCTTAAGCAAAGGTGGAAGACACAGTCCACCACTCGACAACATTCAATATTTAATGGCTTTACGGTCCCACTCGACCACTTTCGATACTCAATGGCTTTACGGTCCCACTCGACCACTTTCAAGATTCAATGGCTTTACGGTCCCACTCAACCCTTTCAAGATTCAATGGCTTTACAGTCCCACTCGACCACTTTCAAGATTCAATGGCTTTACGGTCCCACTGGACCTTTTCAAGATTCAATGGCTTTACGGTCCCACTCGACCCTTTCAAGATTCAATGGCTTTACGGTCCCACTCGACCACTTTCAAGATTCAATGGCTTTACGGTCCCACTCAACCACTTTCAAGTTTGAATCAATACTCAACGATTTCTCAATGAAATAATTAACCACAACCATTTAGGAATATATATCCTAAATTCCACATTCAATTCAATTTGGCACAATTCAAAGCTCAAATAAATAAATGGACTGCGCCATGACAATCAGCACGAGATTTCAGTCGTCGGCCATCTCAATCTTAATTTCCGAAAAATAATTAATTAATTAATTAATATTAAAAATTCAATTTAACTCAAAATAGAGCCCAATTAAATAAACGGACTTCACCACGGTCATCAGCATAATATTCTGGTCATTAGCCATCTCAATTGAATTTTTGGAAAATAATTAATTAATTAATTAATTTCGAAAATTAAATAGTTAATATTAAAAATTCGATTTAGCTCAAATTAAAGCCCGATTAAATAAACGGACTTCACCACGGTCATCAGCATAATATTCCGGTCACTGGCCATCCCAGTTGAATTTTGGGAAAATAAATAAATAATTAATTTAATTCCGAAAAATAATATTTAAATGCCAAAAATCCCACTTAGGCCCGAATCGCCAAATTGAAGCCCGATTAGGGGCCGGAAAATTCCCGAGACACTTCCAGTAATTAGTAGACCACGTCTACTTGCTAATTGCGCAATCAATTTATCTAAATCGCATCACGATTGACTAATAATTGCTAATTTATTCTAATCTAACAACATAAACATAATTAATTAAAACTAAACCAACCTTAAGCATAATTAGCCAACTAATCCAGGATTAGTGAGATTACTCACCAAATCGCACGCAAATCGGATCAATCCGACGGGGGCGACGCGAGGAACAATTCTTCCCAAAGCGACTCATGGATCCGGGGCCCGGAAACAGCCCAAAACGGGCCTTGAACAGGGCTGGAAACCCATTTTTCCAGCCACTGTTCGTGGCCAAACGAAGCTGCTCCGGCGGCTAGGGCGGCGAGGGGAGGCCAGCGGAGGGCGAGGGGGACACCGGGGAGGTCCGGCGGTGCTGGGCGGTGGCCGGAGCTGGCCGGATGGGGCTGGACGGAGGTTGGGCAGCGGCTGGGTCGCGCGGGAGGACGCCTGGCGCGAGGTAGGGGGCTGGCGGAGCACGGCGGCGAGCGGTGCGCACACGGGCACGGGCGCGAGCGTGCGGTGCGGCAGCGGAGCAGCGACGGCGAGCTGCGGCTTTTCTTCCTCGGCTCGCTGGTTCGCACGCCGGAATGGAGAAGAAGAAGAAGAATACGGTCACGTGGGGGAGGAGGAAAGAGAAGAGAGAGAGAAGAGAGAGATAAGAAGATGAGGATTGACCGGTCAAAAGGGAAGAGAGAGATAGGGCAAGCGGTGGGGGTTCGCACGAGGGGGAAAGGGAGAGGGGAGAGAAGAGAGAGAGAAAAGAGAAAAGAAAGAAAAAGAGAGAAAAGGGAGAGAGAGAGAGAAAAAGGAAATGCTTAATATCATTATTCATATTTTCCTTTTCTCTTCCCCTTTTGCTTTCTTTTGGTCTTTAATATTTCCTCCGATAATTTCTTTATTGAAATTTCGGACTCGTCAACAATTTGACGGACGATGAGACAGGATCCTAAAAAAAAGAATTATGACGCGCTTAAAATTCGATTCCCGAAATCAAGTTCAATTTCATGGTTAAAAATCGATCAGACGTGATTTTAGTCCAATCCAACAAATTGAGTAGCTTTTAGGGATTTTACTGTAGATACATCTCTTAACGGCTTCACCCAATAGGTTAGTTAACTCGTGAGTGATCAGCTCAGAGAAAAAGGACCCTAAGCACGTCGACGAAATGCCCATTTTACTTTATCGAAACGGGGTCGAATTTCAGGATGTCACATGTAGCCCTTGATCCTTTGCCGTCTGTCCTCTTGGCCTTCCCCGATGCCTTATTTATAGTCGAGGGGAAGGCTGGTCGGTGGGGGTTCGGCCGCCGGTCGGTGGAGGTTCGACTGCCAGTCAGCACATGCCGACCGACCCTGGGTGTGACCGAACCGGCGTCCCTTCCAAGCCACTCACTTGTGCGTCCAGTCGTCGTTAGTCTCTTCGTCCAGCATCACGTGCGTCGAAGCTCCCTGCGCGTGCTGCTCATCCATGGATGAAGAAGACAAAGGTGAGGAAGAAGACAAGAGGAGAGAAGAGGGGACTGGGCCGGGTCATGCGGGCCAGGTAGTGGAGGGCTCGCGCGAGAAAAGGGAGGGGTTGGGCTCGAAGGCCTAGCCTAACGGGCTACTTTTGTTTTTTCTTTGTTTTCATTTATTTATTTTTTGTTTTTTGTTTTTTCTATTCGAAAAAGAGGAAAAATACATAAATAAAGAAACTATGGCCTAATTAAAAACGTAATCAAAATTTAGGTGTTAACAACATGTTGATGGAAAATCAATAGCAAAGCCTAAGCATTGCCTTAACTATAACAAGAAAGGATTTAACCTCAACCTAAATCCCTCGAGTCCTAATCAAAGGCATACAAATCCACACGAGTAACGATTAGTGCGAATAATAGCCAGAAGATTCACATGTGACGGATATGAGCATCCACAATATTATCAACACCTTTCAGACTCAAACATCGACCTACAGGACATCGTCATGCGTTTCAATTCATAAACATGGTCAATCAAAGCATGCGCGTGTCATACAAGTTTATTAAAATGACATTTGATTCATGCACGTGTCTCATGTAACTCATATAAATCCATGCCATACATGTGCAAGCAATAACATCACTTTCAAAGTATAGCAGCTTGCAGGGGATGGGCAAATGGGTGAGTAGCACAGGGACAACAGCTCGACAGATGGTGTAGCACGAGCAAGCAGATGGGCGACGACGTGGAGCTGCAGCGACGATGAGGAAAAGAGAAGAGAGAGAGAGAGAGAGGAAAGGGGTTGGCTGAGAATGAGGAAGGAGAAAGGGGGAGAGAGAGGAGAAAAAGAAGAAAAAGAAAGCTTGAAGAAGGGGGTTGTCTAGCATTAAATGTCACATGCATTATTGTTATATTTTCATCATTGCTCCAAGCTTGGGCTTCAAGAACAAATCTAGGCCCTCCAATTGCCCATGTGCCTTATCCAAGATCAATGGCTTGGATTGCTTCTTGCACCTCAATTATTGGCTAGACTAAGAGGGCAATTTGGTCTATTCCTCCATTCATGCCCAAAAGTGGCACCTACCTTGGTGTCCATGGCCTAACAAAATTTGTCTCCCCTTAATTTAAATCTTAATAGGCTAAATTGGACTTGCCTCTAGGTCTATTAAAGTCTATATACTCAAATTAGCGCATTTCCTTAATTAATGCATTAACAGGCTCACTAAAAATACTTCAATTGGACAGGAATGCCTTGATAACATCTATAGTCGATACTCGCAATTGCACCAGGAGTTATGGCTAAGTTTAAATCAGAAAGGGCTTACACGTGACCTACGCGAATTTAGGTGGCCTTGGCAGAATTCACACGACTAGACTCTAACTAAGTTCGAGGCCTGCCCAAGGTTTTACGCGCGACTCTCGATTAAGCTTAGTCAATCCATGAATGACCCTTGATTTTCATGCAATCGAGTAAGATTGATCAACTTGCCTTGACTCACGATCACTTAGGATCAAATTAGGGCTGTTCACGATCAATATATTGATCTTGTGGTGTTACCCGCGATCAGTATATGTCTGGGCTGAATCGATTTATATCCATCCATTAGATGACTCATGCGACACGTGATCATCCACATCAATCCTTATGGTTGAACGGTCCTTTCATGGTTGAATGCTCTAGTTTATTACAACCTTGATTCTAGATTTCCTAGCCTTTAATTAGCTAGTCAGCTCATGAACAATCTCTAGGGTTAAATCATAACTTATCTTCGTTATCGACATATCAATCGTTAGTCCATCTTTTGCGATCTGAATAGAGGTTCGAATCGAGGATGTCACAATAAATCTTCAAAAATAACTTATAATGTAGGTGTCCTTTCTAAAATACCTATATGTTGTATATTTAAAAAGGCTCATGCTAATTCCATACCTAATTTGGAAAAACACAGCTTTACAAACCCAAGTGTCTATAATGTTCTTATGACCTTTTTATGGCTATGACATTTTGCTTCTCCGTTGTCACTTCTATTAATTATTTTTTATCAAAAATTTCTCTTTCCCCCTATAATTTTTGTGTATAACGAGTGATGATTGTCATGATAGGAAAATAACTCCCCCAGGTGTCAATCCCTCATGCACCTGCACCTTCCTCAACCCCTAGTGCCATCGCTAGCCCAGCCATGCTGTCCATGCCTTCATCTCCAGTATTTCATTATTATCCTTTGATCCTTGACATCGGTAACCTCATATTGACCTTAACTGGAGGTTGAGTCTGTTAGCTAAATGACCTAAAGCAACCATGTAATAGTTACATGTCGATGATTATTTAATGGCAAAGAAATTTCATTCATTATCCTATTTATAGTTATATTGAATCTTTAAACAATTCCCAATCGATGAATCATTCAACATTGGATCTTGTAGAGGTTGATGTGTTCTCAAACTTCACCATTCAGTTTTGGATACCTGAAGGGATGATGAGTCACAAGTCATTAGGTATTGTGATATCCAAGCTAGAACACAGGTGCTTGTCTCGGACAGGTTCACTAAACATAACATACATAGAACGATTAGCAACATGGAAGCTTTTAGTAGGGTCAATGACAAATCATTCGTGCTCTAGTCCGGTGTAAGATCCTTAGACCTAAGGCACAATGCTAGCTTGTATGTTGGTTAGATGTGGTTCACAAGTGCACATATTGACGTTTCATCGAACTGTTTCTATACTTGATGGTTATAGTTTGGTTACATACGAAGGCACAAGTGTGCATAATATGGAATCTATCTTCTTGTAATATATTGATATACAAAATTGATGTCCTATGCAATCTAATCGTGACATTGTATTAAAATTCTCGGCCGGGGTTGTAACTGAGAATGAATGGTTCATGTCTTGAAGAATACATGTCAATTAGATTTGGGCATAAGTTCAAATTAGTGGCTTGACAAATAATTCCATGACATTTGTTCAATCGATTCATGGTGCGATAGAAGGATCAAATTACACGGTCACCAAAACTAACAGGTTCATTATGTTCTTGAAAAATTCATATTGTTTGGATAGCCATGATGTCACTCATAATTTGTAGGAACAGGCAATTGATCTAGATAATTAGTTCTCTTGGTTGTGTTAATGTGTTAGTACAAGTCCTACTATCAGCTCAGTGATGGACATATGGATGCCACACACCATAACCAATTAGAATGACCTTTGAACGAGAGAGACAATATTGCAAATGAGTTTGCAATTGAGCCAATCAGATTCATTCGGGCTAAAAAAAAAAAAAATCCAAAAGGGGCTTCAGACATTACAAAGATCTGAAACGGTTTCAGACTTTGCGGTCGAATCAAAAATCTAAAGCGGGTTCAAGTTCAATAACTGAATAAATAATCTAAAGTGAGTTCAGAATTAATAGTGACATTAATAATCTGAAGTGAGTACAAAACCAATGGCATCATTAATGATTTAAAGTGAGTTAAGAGTCGATAGCCAAATTAATAATCTGAAATGGTTTCAGACTTAATGGCTAAATTAAAAATTTGAAATGGTTTTAGATTTAATGGTCACAGTAATGATTTGAAATGATTTCAGAATCAATAGGCATTTTAATGATTTGGAATGGTTTTAGATTCAAATGATCAATTAGTGTTGAAACGGTTTCGAATGTACGGTCACATTAAATATTTGTAACGGTTCCATAGTTGATGCCAACCATAAAGTTTTGTAATGGTTACAAATTAATGCTTGGAATAATATTTTGTAACGGTTACAAAATTAATGTCCGAATTAGTATTTGAAACGGTATCAGAACTCACGTCCATCAAATGTTATAGCCAAATTAATTCTCTGAAACAATTTTTAGAGTTAATGGTAGATTTAAATGTGACATGGGACTGATTATAAATGGGCAATTGAGAGAGCATATCATAGGATGATCGATGATCGACAATTGAGAATGTCGATAGTGATAAACCAAGTCATTCACACATGAGAGAAATTGCTAGCACAATTGTAGTTATGAGATCTCTCAATTTCTCTCTACTGTTTAACGTGAGATTGGTGGTGTGTCTGAACTAGATGCTCGACACTTGTGGGGCCAGATCTAAAGAATGTCAAAACCTGAGTTATGAAGAGGTCAAACATTCGTGGTATGCCTTAACCAAAAAAAAAAAAAACATTCGTGGTATGGATCTGAAGAATGTCAAAGCTAGTATTACTAGAAGACATTAGACGTTCGTGGTCAGAATTTTAAGAACATCAGAGTCAATGTTACCAAAAAATCAAGCGTTCGTAGTTAGAATTTGAATAACGATAGAATCAACGCTATAAGGACATCAGACGTTCATGGTCAGAATCTGAAGAACGTCAGAATCAAAATTTTTGAGCAAGGACTAAGGGTAATGTGATTAGCCTCATTCTCATTTCTACGTGCTTTTAGTAAAATGCACGAAAAATACTTTGCAAATATATACATGGGCATTTTAACTTCCGTTGCGAATTGTTTTATGATTCATATTTAACTATGCACGTATTCTTGTTTATTAGAGTTAGTCCGTAGACATTTTTGTGCTTTTAATTGTTGATTGGTTCATGTTGTTTGTATGATTTGATGACCGATTCTCATTTGTGATGAGAATTCTTTTTAAGTGGCTTTTGGGTTTTTTATTCGATATGCATATTAATAGTTTAATATGCAAGGTGAGACCGTTTATAACAAATAAATCTCCTTATCTATGATGTTAAGTTGTAACGGGTGTTTGAACTCGTGGCCTACCATCATCGTGGTTTGTTCCTATGTTCTGATGGTTGATTGACCGATTATGGAAACATCGGGATCAGTTGCTATTCAAGAATTTAGGACCACTCCATTATACATCTGGTGGTGTTCGATTTAGGTCATATGATCTCCAATAACTATCATGTGAGGAATCCTTTGTGTCCTAAAGACTTGCATGAGATGATGGGGTAGACTTGACTATGATCACGAGGTCAATAATTGTCAGGAGAGGTTTTTGTGATCTAGAGGTCGAAGTATGATTGAGACTCACAAGTGATGCATTGGATATGATGATCCACTCACTAAGTTTGTAAGATACCAATAATTGTCAGGTGATGTGGACTATGAATTGGTCAGACTAGACTACGAACTGGTCGGACTCCAATCCCCACTAGTGATCTTTTTCCAATGAAGATTACTGTTTCCCATCATAAGGAGCATAGGATCCGACAAGAATAGTGAGATATAATATTTCATTCAAATACCAAAATGAAATATTTTTTGGAAGTCAACGGCTAACAATTTATTTTTCTGCACAAATATTTTATTACTCACTTGCTTATATTCTTAACAAGAATTGTCTAACGAGACCCAACTATACTGATTGGGTGCGGAATTTGAGAATTGTTCTCAATTCCGAGAAAATTAGGTATGTGCTTGATCGGAACTTGCTAAAAGACTTTCCAGGTGGTACCTAAAAGGAGCAAGAAACTTATGAGAAGCGGCGCATAGATGTCCTAAAAGTTAGGTTATACATGCTTGTTTTTATGAATAATGAGTTTTACAAGAAGTACGAGACCATAGAATGTGCTTACTTGATTATTGTGCATTTGAAGGATTTTTTTTTATAAGAACGGTCGAATATCTAGATATGATATATCTAAAGGATTGTACCATATGAAAATGGTTGAGGGATCATCGGTGAATGATCATGTTATAAAAATAATTTGGTACATTGAGGAGTTAGCCAAACTAAATCTTATTATGAATAATTGTCGCGACCCAATCTTGCCACCAATCCATCTCACAAGGAAAGGAAGGGGAAAAGTCAGGTTTAAGGATACTTGATCACAAAAGTTCATTCACGGTTTTCAACTACAGGGATGTCATCACCTCACCCCCTAAATGAACCTCTTGTGAGTTTACTTAATCATGATCGTGAGCTTTCCCAAGCTCATATCCCACGTGATAGTAGAGTATTGCGACCTACCTCGACAACACGGTATGTCCCCATTGACGGTTTTAAGGTCAAAAAGTAATCTGAATGTAAAGGTGAGTTTAAGGGTATTTTTAACAACCATGATAGCCCTCTCAAGATATACATCCACCAAAGATGGCATCACTTCATCTTTATTTGCTTCACCATCTCGAGTATGTTAAATCATGTTTGTGGACCTTTTCTTAAGGTTCATACCCCTCGCGACGAATTCATTTATACGGTCTAGTTGTTTAAAATAACCTAGAAATAAGATGGGAACCGCCACTAGTCTCGTTTTTGGGAGTTAGCTAGAAAAGTCAATCAAGAGTCGGGAGTATTCCCTCGATTCCTATGCAACCAGATATCTAGGTTTGAGGACTTGGGTTATGCCAATATTTCTATTAGCGGCCTGTCAATACCTAACAATATGTTGTGTTTACCTAAGGTGTCCATACATTTCTTCTTTAATTTTTTATGATCGCTCATCTTAGTCTAGGTGATTATGCGGGGTTGCTCATTTACATGCTATTCTATTTCGAAAGAAAGCAATCAATGGAATTGAAATTACGAAACAATAAGTAAGCAATCAAGGAAAGCAGTAAACTATCATGCAATTCTAAGAAAGATAAAAAGAGAAATAGAACTAAAGGACAAGAAAGAAAAGAACCCGCAACTCGTTGGGTTTTTATACAGACAATAAGAACCCGAGACATATGTCGAGAATGAATGGTACAGAATGATAGTCGGAATAGACATCGACCTACATCGTCTTCATGTCCTCTTCATCTTTAGGATCCTAATGTAAACTTAGTCTAAGAACTATAACTAGATACATACAATGGAAAGAAACAAGTGTATACATCAAAACAATCAAAAGCTCAACATCATGCCAAAGTCAATCACTCAAAGGAAGTTCTATCACGCCCCAATCCTCGGGCACGCACACATCCTTCTACTCGGTCGATTTTATGATGCGATATCCCAGGACTAAGTATCGCTGACCCTTTCGTTTATTAAGCACATGCGGAAGTAGTTATAAATCCCTAGATAATAACACAATGGGATAGAAAAGCAAAGCCATATTTTTCATATTGAAATCCATAACCAAACCTTTATACATGGCATAACTCAAAGTCTATTTACAAGACTATTCATAACATTATAATCACACTCTATATACATAATACAAGGTTCATAAAACAGGATGGGATCTCAATCCTCATCCGGGTCGTACTCAGGATCATCCTAATCCTCTTCTGACTCTTCTTCACTAAGCTCACGTCCTTCAGGCTCTTCATCTTTTACTGGGTCATCGTCCTCTTCTGGTTCCTTCTTCACAGGCTCATCTACGGGCCTGAAATGTTGTCGCACAACCAGGATGAGACTATGTCTCAGCAAGTTCTACCCCACTAAGACTCGATTAGGAAACCAATACGCTAACCGGGCTGCCTATACACGCACGGGTTAAAGGATTTACCTTGGCCTTAGATTCCACCTGCATATTAGCACAATTCAATAGGCACCCTAGCAATCACATCACAGATCGATATCTCGATCAATCAACCTAGTCGATTTCATGTCAATCGGACCATTCACCAGTCATTTATATTAAATCAAGCAATCCATAACATCATATCAAAGCAATGATTAATCGACCTAGTCGATTACATAGCAACGAGACCACTTCCGGTCATTTCAACTATTCCAACTCAATTCCCAATTATGAATCACGGTCCTTAGGACACAACTTATTAATAGGTGGTAATCACAGCCCCACCGAGCAACTTTCTTAGATTTAGTGGCTTTACGGTCCCACCCGACCCTTCCATGATTCAATGGCTTTATGGTCCCACCCGACCCTCTCAAGATTCAATGGCTTTATGGTCCCACCCGACCTTTCCAAGATTTAATGGCTTTACAGTCTCACCCGACCCTCTCAAGATCTAGTGGCTTTATGGTCCCACCCGACCCTCTCAAGATCTAGTGGCTTTATGGTCCCACCCGACGCTTTCAAGATCTAGTGGCTTTATGATCCCACCCGACCCTCTCAAGATCTAGTGGCTTTATGGTCCCACCCGACCCTCTCAAGATCTAATGGCTTTATGGTCCCACCCTACCCTTTTTACGATGCCATACTCTGTCACCGAGCCACGTGCATTCTCCAGGAAGATATACCGAGTCTCTGAGCCACATGTCTTTCCCAAGTGACATTCCAATTCATCGGGCCACGTGCATTCTCTAACTCACTTTCGATACTAACAACCAATACCCGACGGTTTCTCAATCAAAGAATTAAAATCACATCACTTAGGAATATACCCAAAAATTCACAGTTAATTTAATTCGGCACGATTCAAAGCTCAAATAAATAAACGGACTGCACCACGACAATCAGCACGAAATTCCGGTCACCGGCCATCCCGGTTGAATTTTCGGAAAATTAAATAATTAAATAATTAATTCCGAAAATTAAATAAATAAATATTAAGGGTTAATACCCTGAAAAACCCCAAACTAGTACACTTATGACAAATTTACTCCAAATTATTTTTTTTATCACAAAAAACCCCAAACTGGTATACCTTTGAGAAATTTACCCCAAATTGGTACATTTGTGACAAATTTACCCTCTGTTAGTTTTCGTTAAATTTTATTCTCAAATTATTAAGTTAAATGACACGTGACAATTGACCAGTATACCAATTTAGGATTTTATGCTCCGTTTGTCACAGTTTACAATTTTTATGATTTTTTTGTAGTATTAATCCAATTTAGCATAGGATATATTTGTCACAAATTTACCATTTTGGGTTTTTTTTTGTAGTTGAATAAATTAGTTTGGGGTAAATTTGTCATAAATGTACAAGTTTAGGGTTTTTTATAGTTAGTCGGGGTAAATATTAAAAATCCAATTTAGGCCCGTATTGCCGATTGGAGCCAAACGGGTCGGGAAAAATCCGAGATGAATTCAATAAATAATATGGCATGCCTACTTGTTAATGTCTATTTCTAACCACCTAATATGCATCATTAAGTCACTAATTTAATTGTTCTAAACTAATCTAACCACCTAATTACACTTAATTAAATCTAATCAACCCTTAAGCATTATTAGTCTACTAAGCAAGGATTAGTGAGATTACTCACTTGATTAAAAGCGGAGACTGAATCACCGCGACGGCGACGCGACGGCACGACGACGGCCGAAATCCGAATTTTCAGCGATGTCGATGATCACTCGGGCCGAGCCAAGAAACTTTGCAAGCCCACAGAAATATCTGGGTTCAGACTGAACTTGGGCCAAACTTGGGCCGACTTGCTTCGCGGGCTGAACTGCTAAAACTTCTTGGGCTTCAAGTGGGCTGGAATTGGACCATCTGTTGGGCCAAAGCTTGGCTGAGTTGTGGACTTCAATGGAGCTGTTGGTTTGGTGGGCTGAACCTACGGCCACAGCTGGGAATTGGGCCAAGAGGTTGATGGAGCTGGGCTGCACTTGAGCTGAAGACGAGCCGGTTTCTTGGGCTGCTTTGGCGGATGAAGTGGCAGCGTGAGATGGCGCCAATTCGGTGGGCCTTCGAGCAGCTGAAGTCTTTGTTGGGGTTTTGACCGAGAGAAGCAGCGAAGATGGAGAGGAACATGGACTGGCTTCGTGGTAGGGCTTCGCTGGCTTCGCTGGCTTCATGAGCGGAAGACACGGCCAAAGTTGATTTCGGTGGATGCTGCTGGAGGTTGACTGAACATGTGGCAGCAAGATGGAGCGGCTCCAATGGACGTTGGCCGAATTGTGGGCGTGGAAGAAGAAGCAGCTTTAGCTTCGGTGGAGAGAACGATGGAGCAGCAGGCGTGGCGCACGGGGAAGCTTCAAGGTCAACGATGGGGATTCGCTTGAAGTTCAGTTGACCCGGACGTGGCAGCTTGAAGAGAAAAACTCGGTGGGGAGTTGCTTCGGTGGAGGCGTCGTTGATGCACGAAGACGATGGGTGAGCTGGCAAGCGGTCGTTGATATTGGGGTTGAAGGCGTGGATGTGATGCAGAGGCGGTGGACAATTGATGGTGGTGCTGCTGTAGTCAACTTCAGGGAGGGCTCGTTCTTGGAAGTTGACTGGTGGGGAGGCGTGCAAAGCTGGGGAATCGGTGGGATGAGCGAAGGAAAAGAGAGAAAATAAGCAGCTGCTGGTGCCGTGGGGTGATCCGTGAGAGAGCGAGAGAGAGAGAGAGAGCAGAAGTTGCGGGCGGTCTTCGTAGGAGAGGAGGAAGAAAGCAACGAAGGAGAGGGGCAGTGTACTAGAGAAGCTGAGGAATGGATAAGGAGGAGCCAAAATAGTCAAATTAAATATCTAATCTAATTATTAGATGTCCAAGAAGTCTTTCAAGCTTATCCACTTTTTCCCCTAATACTTTCTCAACATTTAATCCCACCAATAATCCAAATTGAAGCAAAAAATGCAGCTCTCTTCCATTGCTCCGAATTTAACCAAAATGAACTTCAATTTCCTCACTCAATTCCCTAAATCGATGTCCAAATATTCCAAGGAAAAAGCCCATAAATTTTCTGTAAGTCCCCAACACCATATAGCTTGGCTTGGAAGTTAGAATTTTATTCAAATGAGCTCAATCGAATTTCCGCTAATTTTATGCGACGTCCGAATCGATTTTTCATAAAAGTCCCGAACTCGATGGAATTTCTCCGAAAGACAAGATGACGTCCTATAAATGAACGTGACATGCTTGAATGTCCGATTCCCGACTCCGAATTCAATTTCATGGTTAAAATCGGCCGAATGCGATTTTAGTCTGATTCGACCTATTGAGTAGCTTTTAGGGATTTTACCGCGATTATATCCCTTAACGGCTTCACCCAATAGATTGGTTAACTTGTGAGTGATCAGCTCAGAGAAAAAGGACCATCGGCACATCGACGAGATGTCCATTTCATATATTCGGGACGAGGTCAAAATTCTGGATGTCACAACTCTTCCCCTCTTATAAAAATTTCGTCCTCGAAATTTAAACCTTTACCAATCTTTAAACAAAAAGGTGGGGGTATCGTCGTCTCATCTAGTCTCACTTTCCTCGGTTGCTTCTTCAGTCCCGTGGCATTGTCAAACCACTTTGACCAAGGGGACTTTCTTGGTTCACTGAATCCGATCTTTCTGAACCAACAACTGAACCGACTTCTCACGTACGACACTCTGTCGTCCACGTCTAATTCTTCAAGATTTAGCACGTGAGTCGAGTCAGGTTCGTACGTCCTCAACCTCGACACATGAAAGACGTCATGCATTTGTGCTTACCCCGGTAGCAACGCAAGACAATACGTTAGGATCCTGATTATTTTCAGAATCTCAAAGGAGACTACGTACCTTGGTTCCAGATTTCTCCCCTCCTTGCTAAAGCGCAAGGTATCCCTCATTGGTGACACCTCCAAAAAGTTGTAATCACTAATTTGGAACTTTCAGGGCCTTCAATGCTTAATAATACAATTTTTCCGACGGCACTGACCAGTCTATAATCTGATTTTGATCACGACAACTGCAATCACTGACTGCTGAATTGACCCTCGGCCTGTGATCTTTCTTTCTCTGATCTCATCTCAACAAACTGAAGTTCTGTACACTCTGCTCTGTTCTGCCTCAAAAGGAACTATCTGATTGATCTGTTGAAACTGGGAATCCTTGATTCTAAATCTGATATAGGTTCGTCACTAGTACCCACGTAGACAAACTGTCTAACACACATACACTTCTGCATGTCTATTCCAATCAAGATCCTTCCATATGGCGATACAGTGAGTCGACTTCATCAGTTTATCGACCACTACCTTAACTTGAGTCATTATTCCTCTGGCTCCTTAGTAAACCCATCACAACATTCCATCGTGATATACTTCCATTCTCACTCGGGACTCTCGAGTGATTATAAAAGTCTTCCCGGTTTGCTTTACTAAACTCCAACTCACTAGCACATCTGACACTTACAACCTGTTTGGCGATATCTATCTTCATATCGGTCTACCAATCGAGCTGACGTTGATTTTGACCTACCTTGCATTATATGGTCAAATACTGCAATACCGTAATGAATTTCCTAACAAGGTCTTCTCCTCAAGTTCCGTACTATCTACCACCTATCATCATTCACGATACTTCGACGTTCCATCTTTCGAAATTTGAAAGTCAACTTTTCCCTTACCGATATCCTCTTACAGGATTTTCTGAACATCCCGATCTGTCAACTAAAGCGTATGATTCTAACTTGAATATCCGGTTCAATTTTGAGGACGGCTATAGAGTTCAAAAGGTAGCCTACCTCAAATTTGAAAACCAAATTTCGAACTTCCTTGGTAAGTTCCATACTTTAACCAGTATATGCACCATTAAAGACTCTTGACTCAACGCATCAGTGACTTCTTTCTTTCCCTCAGGGTGATACCAAATAGCACCATCCAAGTCTTGCCAAGGTTCTAGTTCATGACATCATCTCATTTTCAACTTATTAAGTCTCAACTGGCAGGACGCATATGCAATGATCTTATCATGTCGCATTAGTATGCACCCAGTCCTCCGCACATCACCTCACTATAGATCTCGCTTCACTAATAACTGATTCGGTCTTCATCGGGTCCACGGAAATTCTTTCACCATTCTTAGATGTCTCTTATGCTCCTTAGCATTCTTCGAATGCACCAGAATGTCATTAAAAGACACGAGCACAACCAATCTAAATATTTCTTGCACACTCAGGTTGTCAAATCCATGACAGCAACTGGAGTGTTCACCAGGCCAAACAATCTTACAATACTCTCGTAAAGATCATATCAAGTACGAACAGCTGTCTTTCGTATAACCTCATTCCTGGTTCGTAACTGATGACATCTTGTTTTCAAGTTGATCCTTGAAAACATCAACACTCTTGATGTCTGGTCACCCAATTTGTCGATCTTTTACAATGGACGCTTGTCCTTGATCGTCACCTAATTGAGTTGACGATGGTCGATACATACTCGTAACAAACCATCTTTCTTTTTCTCACTAACAAAACTGATGTTTTCCCAAAGTGATGTACTGATATGCATAAATTCCTCATTCATCAATCTTCACATCTGCATCTTTAGTTCTACCAATTCAGACAACAACAGTTGGTAAGAAGCCTTCGAGAGTGGCTCTATCCTGGTGCTAGCTCGATCGCAATTTCTATCTCTTTCTCTAACGACAGTCTAATAGTTCTCGTGATAGCACATCTAGAAATTCTTAGACCACTGAGATGTCCTCCATCTCTAGTTCTCCAATATGTCCTACCCAAGACAATCGCCAAGCAACCTTGGCAACCTCCGTCCAACAAATAAGTTGCCTTCAGCCAATGAGATTAATGAAATCGAAGATTCTTTTCGACTCTCAATAACCTCGACACTTTCACATACTAATGGACTAAACTGGATTACTCCAAAACCATGATTCATTATCACAAGATGCTCCATGAACCCACACTATTCACGTGGCGTCAAACTCACACCTCAGCAACTAGTCAAGCACAACTATTGCTAGTGATTCCCCTCTCTTTCACTTTTACTTCAACAATTTAAGTTCTACCAACTCAGCACAAAACTCTGCTGTGCTGCTCTGATAAAATCACTTCCAACACATTCTTTCTCTGATCGATGCAAGGTCCATTCTACTCCCATTCCTTTCGCCATCCTAGGGGCATTCTGGCCACAGTAGCGATGTTTATGCTACCTTAGACTTCCACTGACAGTCCTTCATCTGATGGCCATGCTGGTCATCATCACAACAGGTTCTAGTCATACTGAGACACTGGATTTATCCATGCTTTCTTCTACAATTCCGACACCTATCTGGTGTGTCTTCTATCTTCTATCAGGTGAAAGCATGCAATCTTTCTGGTTGCCCCATCAGTCTGCTAGGACCACACCCGACCATATATCCCTGTTGGCTATACTCTAAACAATTTCACGTCCTAGGAAGGACATAAGACTGATCTCGGACATCATGTCCTGAAACAGCATGATCCATTTGACTCGATGCTAACCTGACTGCCCCACCCTTCCTATTGGGTGGAATATGATACTTTTCACTCGACCTTGGTCTTTTCCCTAATCAATTTCTATTTCTACCTGTACTGAATTTGTACCTCAACTCGAATACAATGACTCACTCCTGGATCACCTCTCCACTCTGGATCTCAGTAGGTGTGGCAACAAAGGTGGTTGCAACACTGATGGCGGTTCGATCCTGAGCCTCCTGGCTCATCCAGTTCCCAAGGAACACTAGCATCAAAACGATCCTATCGAACTTAGGATCATTCGACGCTGCTACACTAGTACCAACCTGCAGTGGTACTCTTACGCTCGAGATAGCCAGAGTCGACACTCTGCCACAACCACCTCGGGTACTGTCACGCCCCGAACCCCGAGCGCGCGCACATCCCACTGCGGTCGATCAAATATGCGACATCCCAGGATATGTCGCCGACCCATTCATTTTATTACGCATGCGGAAGCGAAACAAATCCCCTGACAACATTTAACTTGGGATAGAAAAGCAGGCAATCAATCACAACACTGAACACTCATTTACAAACACATAGGTTTAAATACAACTCTGAACTGTCTACAAAATAGACTAGCTCAACTTTTAGGATACTATCATAAAACCAACTAGCAGGACACGTTCACCGTTACTTCAGTCTCCACCTTTCCAGACTTAGGGCTTCGGGTCCTCCACGACCGCCATCTAGGGACCTGAAATTTTAATCCCCAAACCGGGATGAGACAATGTCTCAGCAAGTTCAACCCCCTAAACTCCTATTAGAAAGAAAATACGCCCCGGGTGGCCTAACCACATCACACAGAGAACTTACCTCGCTTTAGCCTTCATCTGCAGGTTAGCATAATTTATATAGTTCAACCATGTGCAATTATAATAACCAAACCACCATGGCACAATCACATCATCAGAACAATTCAGCCACTCAGATCGTCTCAGCGATCAATCGACTTAGCCGATTCCATGTCATTCTAGCCAATCAATCATTGCTCTCAATTACGGCCCTATAGGAAGGTTTGACAACCAGTGGCAATCACGGCCCCACTCGGCACGACCTTTAATTAGGTGGTCCATCACGGCCTCACTGGGCACGACCTCTCATAGGTGGTTCATCACGGCCCTACTAGGCACGACCTCTCATAGGTGGTTCATCACGGCCCTACTAGGCATGATCTCTAATAGGTGGTCCATCACGGCCCTATTAGGCACGACCTCTCATAGGTGGTTCATCATGGCCCTACTAGGCACGACCTCTAATAGGTGGTCCATCACGGCCCTATTAGGCACGACCTCTCATAGGTGGTTCATCATGGCCTCACTTTGGGCACGACCTCTAATAGGTGGTTAATCACGGCCAATCTCCCATCAATTTCCACACTTAGGGTTTTCTAAAGAATCCTCATAAATCGCAATCACACTCAATTCGCCACAACCAATCATCAATATCAAATTCTAAATGCACAGCAGCGATCGGCACGAAATTCTGAGAAATTAAGGTTCCAAAATAATTTTCAGAATTTATTAAATAATTAAATTTATTCCGAAAATTAATATAATAATAATATCCATATTTTTCACGATCCACGCTCAATTTATAATATCCAATCATCAATTTCAAAATCCGATTACACGGCAGCGATCGGCATGAAATTCTGAGCAACCGGGCTCAAAAATAATTTTTCCGTTTTTTTTTAATAATAATAATATTTTAATAATTTCGGAATTAATATAATATTATAAATTTCCAGAATTCGAAATCTTTAAATAATTCAAAATTAAAACCCTATTATGTCACATCAAAGCTTATATTAATACAACTACTCACTTAACCTTAAATTAAACACAATTTAAGTTAATCAAACACCTTAATATAATCTACACTTAAATAAATTAAACTAACCACCTAATAACACTTAACATAAACTAAACATCCATAAAGCATCATTAACCCTCTAATTCGGGTTTAGTGAGGTAAACTCACCGGATTAGCAAGGCGAGCGGACCAAAACGACGGGGACGACGCGAGGATCGACTTTCCTCAAAGCGGGCGGAGCATCCGGGCTCGGGAAGGCGGCCGAAACGGGCCACGAGCGGGCTGAGAAACCCATTTTTTTGGCTGCTGGTCGGGAGTGGAGATGGGGCTGTTCGGCGGCCATTCGGGCGGAGGAGGACGGCGGCAGCTCGTGCGGGCTCAGGCGGCGAGGCGGCGGCGGCCAGGCGGGCCTCACGGTGGCCGGAGGTGGCTGATCCGCAGCCTACAACAGCCCACAGAGGCGAGGACGAGTTGGATCTCGGCGGACGAGGGCGGCAAGCCGGCGAGACCGGCGGAGCGGCGTGCGGGCTTCCTCGCACGGACGGGCGGCGACCGCGACGGCTCCGGCGAACGGCGACGGCTGCGACGGACGAGCGGAAGGGGGCATCGAGCTGGCTGGCCTGCTGCTGCGCGGTGGATGAGCGGAGAAGCGACGGAGAGGCGAGCGGTGAGGCGAGGGGCTGCGGCGGCGACTACGGCGTGCGACGGCAAAGCTCCGGCTGGCGGCGTCGAGCGGCGGAGGGGCGGCCGGTCGAGCGTCGCGCGAAGGGGCCGGACGAAGGTGGTTCCGTCCAAGCTCTTCCCCCCTTTCTCTCTCTTCCCAAGCTTGAACAAGATGGTGGGACCCCCTCACTTTTTGAGGACCAATCAACACTTGCCACTTGTCAAGCTCTCCTTCAATATGGCCCAACCACCATGACCTAAGATGATGTCATATTCCACTCACTCAAAACTCCCACAACCTTATTCCAATGGGTTCAATTCCATTTTCCGCCGAGGTCCAATTCTTGTACGTCTCATTTCTTCAATTCTCATCAATTCTCTTCCAATTGAATCAAATTGAAGTCCATAAAATAAATTCAATGTCACCACACTTCAATTCACATCTTTACTTGTCCATAGAACCAACTTAAGTCCCAAAAGCAAGACCAAATGCGGACCTACTAATTTCTCGGGCCAAATTAGTCATTCTCGATTTAATTGCTGAAAAACTCGGATTGCATGAAAAATCTTCCAAAGATAAGCCAATGATCCTAAAATGATTTGTGACACATCCAGACTTCCAAATTCTGAATTCGATCTCAATTCCACGGTTAATTTCACTTTGGCACGATACTAGCGCGGCCTAACCTACCGGGTAGCCTTTAGAAATTTTCACGCATTTGACCTGTGGTTGATCATCTCAAGCCACAATGTACATCTTTGAAACATTGGCGACTTTCGGTTGTCGGGGTAATCTCAAGGTTTCAAATACGAATACAGGGTACCCAATCGATAGAAAAGTCGGTCTAGTGCCGATCGACAAGAATTGTGTGATCTGGTGGAATCACCCACACCTGATCACTTGCCTCTGTCGAGTCGACCTATCTCCGATCTCTAATCGATTTTAATCGTGCCGTAATGACCCTTGCAGATTAGCTCGGTCGAAAGGTCGCTTCCTGGTCAAATTCTTGAGTCTGATGCATTAGAAACTCTTAACAGCTTCACCCGATAGACTAGTTTTCATATGAGTGGCCGACTCAAGGAAAATAATTATATGCGTGCCAACGAAATGCCCGTCTCAATTTATTGAAAATAGAATTGGAAAATCGGGATGTCACAACTCTTCCCCTCTTATAAAAATTTCGTCCTCGAAATTTAAACCTTTACCAATTCTTAAACAAAAAGGCACGGGTATAGTCTTCTCATATAATCTTCTCTTTCTCAAGTTGCTCCTTCTGAACCAATACTGCAAGATCACTGCTATCTTGCCCAAACCACTTCGAATTCAAAATACTAAACACCTGCCCACTTAAAATCCCAAAGGTCTTCAACACAAAATCTGCGAAGCTAAACTGGCGATTTTGAGCAGTCTCTAAACTATCTCTGATCATTGCAACTGAATCACTGATTTCTGAACCAACTCTGGACTTGCGGTTTTCTGATCTCTAATCTCATCTCAACAACTGAAGTTCTGAACACTCTGCTCTACACTTGACTAAAAAGAAACTATCTGACTGATCTGCTGAAACTGGGAACCTCTGGTCAAGATCTGATATAACTCTGACACTGATCACGGCAACTGTAATCACTGACTACTGTACTGACCCCGGCCTATGATCTTTCTTTCCCTGACTTCCTCTCAACAAATTAAATTATGCACTCTCTGCTATACACTGCTTAAGAAAGAACCATTTGAAAGCTATGCCAACTTGGAACATCTGATCCAGATTTGAAATACAATTCACCCCCGGCACTCCATGCCGGTGAATTATCTGATGCACACACACTTCGGTATACCCACTTTGTGACAAGACATAATCTCCAATTTCTGAAATCGAACTTAGATTGGCGGTTAATTTCACTCCGACACGCTTTTAGTGTGATCTAGGCTACTGGGTAGTTTTCGGAGCCTTTTAGGACAAATGACCCGTGGTCGATTTTCTTCGAGCCATGATGAATCCACTCAACACATTGGCGACTCTCGAGGGTCGTGAAAATCTCGATGATTCAAATACGGACACAGGATACCAAAACGACAGTAAGGTCAAATTAGTATCAGTTGACGAGAGTTTTCCAATTTAGTGGAGTCACCCACGATCGGTCATTTATCTCAGTCGAACCGACCTAAATCTGATCTTAATTCAATTCTTAACTGTGCCGTAATGATTTCTAAAGATTAGCACGGTCGATACGTCGATTCCTGATCGAATTCTCGAGTCTATTTGCCTTAAAGTCCTTAATAACTCACCCAACTAGTCTAGTTATCTCGTAAGTGGCCAACTCAGAGAAAAACACTGTAATTGCGTCGATGAAATGCCCAATTTAACCAATCGAAATCAGAGTTTGAAAATCAGGATGTCACACACTCAAAACAAAGATCTACTCGTACTGTCTGGACAACGTTGAAATTGCTATGATGAGTTTCCCATAAGATATCTTCTTTAATTTATGTATTATCAATTACACACAATCATCCTCAGAACCTTAGCGTTCTGTCTTCAGAAATCTGAAACTCAACCTCTCTCTCATCTGCATTCTCTTATAGAATCTTCTGAATTTCTGAATTTGTCCACTGAAGCGATTTGATTCTGATCTGAACTTTCGGCTCAATTCTGAGGGTAACCAAGATTCAAAAAGGTGACCTACCTTAGATTTGAAAACCGAATTTCGAACTTTCTCAAATAAGATCCAATCATTGAGTACCAACTGTGCAACTAAGGACTCTCGACTCAGTGCATCTGCAACTTTGCTCACCTTTCTAGAGTGACACAAAATGTCATAGTCATAATCCTTAATGAGTTCCATCCCGCGATGCTGTCTCATATTCAACTCCCAAGGTCTCAACTGATGGGACGCATATGCAACAACCCTATCTTGATGCATCAACAAGCAACCAAATCCTTTAAACGACGCTTCATTGCAGATCTCATAACTTTCAGGACCAGATGGAATGGTCAGCATAG
Source organism: Eucalyptus virginea (assembly GCA_014182375.1). Lineage (NCBI taxonomy): Eukaryota > Viridiplantae > Streptophyta > Magnoliopsida > Myrtales > Myrtaceae > Eucalyptus > Eucalyptus virginea. The sequence continues at coordinate 32,278,597 of CM024519.1, forward strand.
GTGCGGTAGTAAGCTCTTGAAAACTACACTCGCACTTACCTGTCCATACAAACTTCTCTTCCTTTCTCAGTAGTCGAATCAACTACAACGCTGACGCTGAAAACCCTTCCATGAAACTTCTGATCTCTGTCACTGTAGTCAATCTTGGCCAACTGCTCACTGCTTCAATCTTAAACGGGGTCTACGGAGATTTCTTCACCTGAACTCACGTGACCCAAGAGCGCCACAAGCGTCATCCAAAACTCGCATCTAATAAGCTTATTGTAAAATCCAACAGTACTCAAGGTCTGAAGTACCATCTTCAAATGTCTCTTGCGCTCCTCAGCACTCTTTGAACACCCCAGGATAACTTCACTGAGCATGATCACAACTGATTCAAGTACTCTTAAACATTCTGCTCATTAGACCCAAACAAACAGTTAAGGTGTCCATCAAAACACACGGTATTACCGTGAACTCCCAATTGCTGTATCAAGTGTGAAATGCTAACTTCGGTATGTCCTTCTCCTTGATCCTCGACTGATGATACCCTGACCTCTAGTCGATCTTGAGGAATATCGATGCACAGACACAAATGAACCAACTTTCCTCTTCACTAATAGAATGGGTGTTCCCCAAGGTGATACACTGGAACATATGAATCCCCTATCCAATAATTCATGCATCTGCACCTTTAGTTCTTTTAACTCGGGTAACACCATTCGGTAAGGAGCCTTAAGGACTGGCTCTGTTCCGGATGCTAATTCATTCACGACTCTATTTCTCTTCCTGACAACAAACCTAGCAATTCTCCAGAGATTACCTTAGAAAACTCATGTACCACAATTATGCTTTCCATATTCGGCTCCTCAACCGACGCATCCATTACAGCTGCCAAGTATATTTGATAACCAATAACCAGAACCAAGTCATCTTCAGTGACAATAACGAGGATCGAAGTTCCTTCTCGACTTTCAGTAATTCAAAACTTTCACACGCTAACTGAACAAACTGAATTATGTCACTACTGCGATTCAAAACAGCAAGAAGCTCCTTGAGCCAAACCTTTTTATAAATGATTTTCAAGTCATATTTAAGCAAACCCCCGCAAGTACAGCTATAGTCAGAGATTCACATTTCTATTACCTTATTACCACAACGAAAACCCTACAGCCTTCACTGAGGATTCTGCAGCATTACTCTGACAAAAACATCTCAAAAACATTCTTCTCCTGATTGATGCATGGTCAATCCCTTCATGCTCCTCTAGCCATCCTAGTGGCGTCCTATCTGCAGTAACAGTGCTTACGCTTTCCCGAACTTACACGGACAGTTACTAATCCGATGGCCATGCTAGCTACATTCAAAAGCATGTTCCCTTTTTATTCTGACACTGAGCTGACTCAAGCCTCTTTCCACAAACTCGGCATACAGTCGGTGAGTCCTTTACCTCCCATCAAGGAATATCATGCACCCGTCCTTGCACTGGGGTATGTTCCAAGTACCCCATTAATGTCCCGAAGTATGACTCTTCTGTTCTGTCTTATCAACGGCGGCGACAGAAAAGCTGTGATTCCATCTGTCTATACGGACGATCCTTGATCAAAAGACTGTACTGGCAACCCTTGGTAGCAAGTCCTTTCCCTCTTACAGCACAGAATAGATCCATATCTTTTCCAACAGACACGACACACATCAATCGAGTTGAGCACTGACTTTCTCATTCTGCTCTTTCGGTTGGGTGAAACAGGGCACCTTTCTTCTGACATCGGCCTTTTTCCCCAATCGATTTTCATCTCTGTCTAAACTGAACCTTGACTCAGATACAGCGGCTTGATCCTCGATCACAACTCCAAATTAGGCCTCAACAGGCGCAACAACAACAGCGGTCACAAAACTGGCAGCGGTAGAAACAACGGCAATAGCGGTGGCTCGGTCCTGAACTTACTGACCCAACAAGCTTCCAAGGAACACTAGCGCCTGAACGATCCCGACGAACCTAGGATCATTCGGTGCTGCCACACTCTCAGTACCGACTTGCAGCGGTACTCTCACACTCGCGCTGGTCTAAGCCTGCGCTCTACCTCGGGTACTGACTCTTGTCAGCATCCTACCCTGAGGTATAGGTCCTACTGACCTCTCCAAGGAGTTCTCCACTCCTGGTCACTCACTCTACAGGCTCTTTATCGACGCCTGTTTTCGATTCCAACATCAGGTTAGAATTTGAGTGACCCCACAAACAAGCTACCAAGCAGCTATCAACCACATGCATCAGCATATTAAAAGCCTTTCCTACTAACTATCCCATGACTCATCGCACCTTATCACTCCATACACAGACCATGCTCTGATACCACTTAAACGGGGATGTCACGCCCCAAACCCCAAGCGCGCGCACATCGCACTGCGGTCGATCAAATATGCGACATCCCAGGATATGTTGCCGACCCATTCATTTTATTATGCATGCGAAATCGAAACAAATCCCCTGACAACATTTAACTTGGGATAGAAAAGCAGGCAATCAATCACAACACTGAACACTCATTTACAAACACATAGGTTTAAATACAACTCTGAACTGTCTACAAAATAGACCAACTCGACTTTTAGGAGACTATCCTAAAACCAACTAGCAGGACACGTTCACCGTTACTTCAGTCTCCACCTTTCCAGACTTAGGGCTTCGGGTCCTCCACGACCGCCATCTAGGGACCTGAAATTTTAATCCCCAAACCGGGATGAGACAATGTCTCAGCAAGTTCAACCCCATAAACTCCTATTAGAAAGAAAATACGCCCCGGGTGGCCTAACCACATCACACAGAGAACTTACCTCGCTTTAGCCTTCATCTACAGGTTAGAATAATTTATATAGTTCAACCATGTGCAATTATAATAACCAAACCACCATGGCACAATCACATCATCAGAACAATTCAGCCACTCAGATCGTCTCAGCGATCAATCGACTTAGCCGATTCCATGTCATTCTAGCCAATCAATCATTGCTCTCAATCACGGCCCTATAGGAAGGTTTGACAACCAGTGGCAATCACGGCCCCACTCGGCACGACCTTTAATTAGGTGGTCCATCACGGCCTCACTAGGCACGACCTCTCATAGGTGGTTCATCACGGCCCTACTAGGCACGACCTCTCATAGGTGGTTCATCACGGCCCTACTAGGCACGACCTCTAATAGGTGGTCCATCACGGCCCTATTAGGCACGACCTCTCATAGGTGGTTCATCACGGCCCTACTAGGCACGACCTCTAATAGGTGGTCCATCACGGCCCTATTAGGCACGACCTCTCATAGGTGGTTCATCATGGCCTCACTGGGCACGACCTCTAATAGGTGGTCAATCACGGCCAATCTCCCATCAATTTCCACACTTAGGGTTTTCTAAAGAATCCTCATAAATCGCAATCACACTCAATTCGCCACAACCAATCATCAATATCAAATTCTAAATGCACAGCAGCGATCGGCACGAAATTCTGAGAAATTAAGGTTCCAAAAATAATTTTCAGAATTTATTAAATAATTAAATTTATTCCGAAAATTAATATAATAATAATAATATCCATATTTTTCACGATCCACGCTCAATTTATAATATCCAATCATCAATTTCAAAATCCGATTACACGGCGATCGGCATGAAATTCCGAGCAACCGGGCTCAAAAATAATTTTTCCGTTTTTTTAATAATAATAATATTTTAATAATTTCGGAATTAATATAATATTATAAATTTCCAGAATTCGAAATCTTTAAATAATTCAAAATTAAAACCCTATTATGTCACATCAAAGCTTATATTAATATAACTACTCACTTAACCTTAAATTAAACACAATTTAAGTTAATCAAACACCTTAATATAATCTACACTTAAATAAATTAAACTAACCACCTAATAACACTTAACATAAACTAAACACCCATAAAGCATCATTAACCCTCTAATTCGGGTTTAGTGAGGTAAACTCACCGGATTAGCAAACCGAGCGGACCAAAACGACGGGGACGACGCGAGGATCGACTTTCCTCAAAGCGGGCGGAGCATCCGGGCTCGGGAAGGCGGCCGAAACGGGCCACGAGCGGGCTGAGAAACCCATTTTTTTGGCTGCTGGTCGGGAGTGGAGATGGGGCTGTCCGGCGACGATTCGGGCGGAGGAGGATGGCGGCAGCTCGTGCGGGCTCAGGCGGCGAGGCGGCGGCGGCCAGGCGGGCCTCACGATGGCCGGAGGTGGCTGATCCGCAGCCTACAACAGCCCACAGAGGTGAGGACGAGCTGGATCTCGGCGGACGAGGGCGGCAAGCCGGCGAGACCGGCGGAGCGGCGTGCGGGCCTCCTCGCACGGACGGGCGGCGACCGCGACGGCTCCGGCAAACGGCGACGGCTGCGACGGACGAGCGGAAGGGGGCGTCGGGCTGGCTGGCCTGCTGCTGCGCGGCGGATGAGCGGAGAAGCAACGGAGAAGCGAGCGGCGAGGCGAGGGGCTGCGGCGGCGACTACGGCGTGCGACGGCAAAGCTCCGGCTGGCGGCGTCGAGCGGCGGAGGGGCGGCCGGTCGAGCGTCGCGCGAAGGGGCCGAGGCGGCGAAGGTGGTTCCGTCCAAGCTATTCCCCCCCCCCCCTTTCTCTCTCTTCCCAAGCTTGAAGAAGATGGTGGGACCCCCTCACTTTTTGAGGACCAATCAACACCCACCACTTGTCAAGCTCTCCTTCAATATGGCCCAACCACCATGACCTAAGATGATGTCATATTCCACTCACTCAAAACTCCCACAACCTTATTCCAATGGGTTCAATTCCATTTTCCGCCGGGGTCCAATTCTTATACATCCCATTTCTTCAATTCTCATCAATTCTCTTCCAATTGAATCAAATTGAAGTCCATAAAATAAATTCAATGTCACCACACTTCAATTCACATCTTTACTTGTCCATAGAACCAACTTAAGTCCCAAAAGCAAGACCAAATGCGGACCTACTAATTTCTCGGGCCAAATTAGTCATTCTCTGATTTAATTGCTGAAAAACTCGGATTGCATGAAAAATCTTCCAAAGATAAGCCAATGATCCTAAAATGATTTGTGACACATCCAGACTTCCAAATTCTGAATTCGATCTCAATTCCACTGTTAATTTCACTTTGGCACGATACTGGCGCGGCCCAACCTACCGGGTAGCCTTTAGAAATTTTCACGCATTTGACCTGTGGTTGATCATCTCAAGCCACAATGTATATCTTTGAAACATTGGCGACTTTCGGTTGTTGGGGTAATCTCAAGGTTTCAAATACGAACACAGGGTACCCAATCGATAGAAAAGTCGGTCTAGTGCCGATCGACAAGAATTGTGTGATCTGGTGGAATCACCCACACCTGATCACATGCCTCTGTCGAGTCGACCTATCTCCGATCTCTAATCGATTTTAATCGTGCCGTAATGACCCTTGCAGATTAGCTCGGTCGAAAGGTCGCTTCCTGGTCAAATTCTTGAGTCTGATGCATTAGAAACTCTTAACAGCTTCACCCGATAGACTAGTTTTCATATGAGTGGCCGACTCAAGGAAAATAACTATATGCGTGCCAACGAAATGCCCGTCTCAATTTATTGAAAATAGAATTGGAAAATCGGGATGTCACAGGTACCGACCTTTGTTAGTGTTCTACCCCAAGTCACAGAGGTTATAACCCTCTTACCATGAGTCCTTAGCTCCTGCTCGCTCATGATTCAGTCTTTACACTGAAACCCGTCTTCCAAATCCACATTGGATTAGAAGGTGAGCGATCCACACACAACAAACAATTCTAGCATTTAGCTAACACAGACATGCACCAGCATGAATTTAAAGGCCTTTCTTACTACTATCCGAAGACTCTCGCTCCTTATCACTCTAATCTTGAACTTTGCTCTGATACCACAAAAAGGAGATGTCACGCACCGATCCTCGGGCATGCACACATCCTTCTACTTGGTCGATTTTATAATGCAATATCCCAGGACTAAGTATCGCTGACCCTTTCGTTTATTAAGCACATGCAGAAGCAGTTATAAATCCCCAGACAATAACACAATGGGATAGAAAAGTAAGGCCATATTTTTCATATTGAAATCCACAACCAAACCTTTATACATGGCATAACTCAAAGTCTATTTACAAGACTATTCATAACATTCTAATCACACTCTATATACATAACACAAGGTTCATAAAACAGGATAGGATCTCAATCCTCATCCGAGTCGTACTCAGGATCATCCTAATCCTCTTCTGACTCTTCTTCACTAAGCTCACGTCCTTCAGGCTCTTCATCTTTTACTGGGTCATCGTCCTCTTCTGGTTCCTTCTTCACAAGCTCATCTACGGGCCTGAAATGTTGTCGCACAACCGGGATGAGACTATGTCTCAGCAAGTTCTACCCCACTAAGACTCGATTAGGAAACCAATACGCTAACCGGGCTGTCTATACATGCACGGGTTAGAGGACTTACCTTGGCCTTAGATTCCACCCGACCCTCTCAAGATCTAGTGGCTTTATGGTCCCACTCGACGCTTTCAAGATCTAGTGGCTTTATGGTCCCACCTGACCCTCTCAATATCTAGTGGCTTTATGGTCCCACTCGACACTTTTAAGATCTAGTGGCTTTATGGTCCCACCCGACGCTTTCAAGATCTAGTGGCTTTATGGTCCCACCCGACCCTCTCAAGATCTAGTGGCTTTATGGTCCCACCCGACACTTTTTACGATGCCATACTCTGTCACCAAGCCACGTGCATTCTCCAGGAAGACATACCGAGTCTCCGAGCCACATGTCTTTCCCAAGTGACATTCCAATTCATCGGGCCATGTGCATTCTCCAACTCACTTATGATACTAACAACCAATACCCGACGGTTTCTCAATCAAAGAATTAAAATCACATCACTTAGGAATATACCCAAAAATTCACAGTTAATTTAATTCGGCACGATTCAAAGCTCAAATAAATAAACGGACTGCACCACGACAATCAGCACGAAATTCCGGTCACCGGCCATCCTGGTTGAATTTCCGGAAAATTAAATAATTAAATAATTAATTCCGAAAATTAAATAAATAAATATTAAAAATCCAATTTAGGCCCGTATTGCATGATTGGAGCCCGAAACGGGTCGGGAAAAAAAATCCCGAGATGCATTCAATAAATAATATGGCATGCTTACTTGTTAATGTCTATTTCTAACCACCTAACATGCATCATTAAGTCACTAATTTAATTGTAATCTAACCACCTAATTACACTTAATTAAATCTAATCAACCCTTAAGCATCATTAGTCTATTAAGCAAGGATTAGTGAGATTACTCACTTGATTAAAAGCGGAGACCGAATCACCGCGACGGCGACGCGACGGCGCGACGACGGCCGAAATCCGAATTTTCGGTGACATCGACGATCACTCGGGCCGGGCCAAGAAACTTTGCAAGCCCACAGAAATATCTGGATTCAGACTGAACTTGGGCCAAACTTGGGCCAACTTGCTTCGCGGGCTGAACTGCTAAAACTTCTTGGGCTTCAAGTGGGCTGGAATTGGACCATCTGTTGGGCCAAAGCTTGGCTGAGTTGTGGACTTCAATGGAGCTATTGGTTTCGTGGGCTGAACCTACGGCCACAGCTGGGAATTGGGCCAAGACGTTGATGGAGCTGGGCTGCACTTGAGCTGAAGACGGGCCGGTTTCTTGGGCTGCTTTGGCGGATGAAGTGGCAGCGTGAGATGGCGCCAATTCGGTGGGCCTTCGAGCAGCTGAAGTCTTCGTTGGGGTTTTGACCGAGAGAAGCAGCGAAGATGGAGAGGAACATGGACTGGCTTCGTGGTAGGGCTTCGCTGGCTTCGCTGGTTTCATGAGCGGAAGACACGGCCAAAGTTGATTTCGGTGGATGCTGCTGGAGGTTGACTGAACATGTGGCAGCAAGATGGAGCGGCTCCAATGGACGTTGGCCGAATTGTGGGCGTGGAAGAAGAAGCAGCTTTAGTTTCGGTGGAGAGAACGATGGAGCAGCAGGCGTGGTGCACGGGGAAGCTTCAAGGTCAACGATGGGGATTCGCTTAAAGTTCAGTTGACCCGGACGTGGCAGCTTGAAGAGAAAAACTCGGTGGGGAGTTGCTTCGGTGGAGGCGTCGTTGATGCACGAAGACGATGGGTGAGCTGGCAAGCGGTCGTTGATGTTGGGGTTGAAGGCGTGGATGTGATGCAGAGGCGGTGGACAATTGATGGTGGTGCTGCTGAAGTCAACTTCAGGGAGGGCTCGTTCTTGGAAGTTGACTGGTGGGGAGGCGTGCAAAGCTGGGGAATCGGTGGGATGAGCGAAGGAAAAGAGAGAAAATAAGCAGCTGCTGGCGCCGTGGGGTGATCCGCGAGAGAGAGAGAGAGCAGAAGTTGCGGGCGGTCTTCGTAGGAGAGGAGGAAGAAAGCAACGAAGGAGAGGGGGCAGCGTACCAGAGAAGCTGAGGAATGGATAAGGAGGAGCCAAAATAGTCAAATTAAATATCTAATCTCATCATTAGATGTCCAAGAAGTCTTTCAAGCTTATCCACTTTTTCCCCTAATACTTTCTCAACATTTAATCCCACCAATAATCCAAATTGAAGCCAAAAATGCAGCTCTCTTCCATTGCTCCGAATTTAACCAAAATGAACTTCAATTTCCTCACTCAATTCCCCAAATCGATGTCCAAATACTCCAAGGAAAAAGCCCATAAATTTTCTGTAAGTCCCCAACACCATATAACTCGGCTTGGAAGTTAGAATTTTATTCAAATGAGCTCAATCGAATTTCCGCTAATTTTATGCGACGTCCGAATCGATTTTTCATAAAAGTCCCAAACTCGATGGAATTTCTCCGAAAGACAAGATGACGTCCTATAAATGAACGTGACATGCTCGAATGTCCTATTCCCGACTCCGAATTCAATTTCATGGTTAAAATCGGCCGAACGCGATTTTAGTCCGATCCGCCCTATTGAGTAGCTTTTAGGGATTTTACCGCGGTTATATCCCTTAACGGCTTCACCCAATAGATTGGTTAACTTGTGAGTGATCAGCTCAGAGAAAAAGGACTATCGGCGCGTCGACGGGATGTCCATTTCATATATTCGGGACGGGGTCAAAATTCTGGATGTCACAAGTTCAATTAGAAAAGAAGATTTGAGCCTCAAGGTCGGCCTTTGAAGTTCATGCGTAAGTCCCTCTAAGACACCTACACGATTCATTTTATGACTCACAACCATTATTGACTAATTGTGTTCTTGCATGGCCAATAACACTTAAAAGTCTCATAACCAAAAGATTTATGTGATCCCAGGATTTTCTCTCGATATCATGCATCGAGCCTATCATACATCTAAAAATCACATGCATTGCAAGAATTAAATATGCATGCAGGTCTTTTGGACATTATTTCTCAACCAATCAAGCAAGAAAGTAAACCGTCGACGGGTCACTTATTAGTAACGGGCATGGTAATGTGCATACATGGTAAGGTCTAATTCTAACATTGACATCACAGAACCGATATGATTTTGAACCCCCGAAGACATGCAAAAATCTAACGAAAAATATCACATATAGAATATGCGACGATGAACGTTTCTTGTTAAGAGTTCAAAACCTAAATGAGATCATATGAGTTGTAACAAAAATGGCAAAATAGACTCTTGATATGCAAAGTCTATTTTACTGCAGCACTATTTACATGAATGCATGCAATTGACATGCTAAATAACGTCAAAATTTTGCAAATCATGCATCAATTGAATGCATACAACATTTAGTTCATTCATCATGAGGACTTGAGGTTGAACAAGGTCAATTACTAGTCCAATTCCTCTTAAATCCATTTCGGATTAAGATAGGGCGGATTGACCCTATCTCAAATCTGAGGGGTTTTGACCTAACTAAACATGTCCAAAAATTTTGAAAAAATTACAAAACATACTCAAAACAATAACAAACAACTTTTATGTAGACAAGTTCTTTCAAACGTCAACATAGAAAGCAACACAAAAATAGCAAAAGTTGAAGTCGAAACTAAGATAGAACAAAAAACTGACCTAAACTATTGTAGAATCACACATATTCAAAGGTGTTTTTCAAGGGCCAAAGGTCGCTCAATCGGGCCGTGAAACCTATCAATTTGAAGCTAGTGATGTGTGTTTTAAAAGTCTAAGAGGACTTAAACCAAGATAAGGTCATTTTGGACCTCATTTTGGCCAAAACAGCAGATCAGTTCAGAGGTACGAAAATGCAGATTTTAGCTAGATCAAACTCAATCATCCAACAGGATCAAAAAAAAAAAAAAAAAAAAAAAAAACCTCAATCATCCAAGTTCGTCAAGAACAATCAATCACAGCAACTTCAACCATACTAATTTATCAATCAAATATCTAAACATAGCATATTAACCTAAAATTGAACTCTAACCCTGACCGATTAATTCGGTATCACTTCACGAAGTTCGACATCAAGGAAAATACCTTTGATGTGGTTTCTTTTTGTTGATTTTTACACAATCTTCAATTGGACGAGATGTAAACTTCTGAATCGCAATTGGAACTCCAAATATTGAACCAGACCACGTAAGGATTGGATCGGCTTGGTTAAGCCTCTGATTTGCGACCTACAACAAAGACAAATACCGATCCAAGCTTGGACCGGTTTTGGAATCGCCAAAGAAGAAATGGTCACCGGAATGAATCCGATGACCAACTAGCCGAGGACTGGATCCGATCAGATCAGGACTCTTCCTGGATGAAGATTAGATGAGCTCGATCAAGCGTTGGATGACAGAGGAAATCGGTTTGATTCACTCAATTGAACCGGTCTGATTAATGACCGACCTTGAGCTACCGGTTGAAAGGAAGGTCACCGGAAGCCGTCCGATGATCGGCCGATCAATCCTCAATTAGTAGTTAGATCGGCCATGATCGGGAGCTTCAAAGTCAATTGCCGATCGCCGCTTGTAGATTGGATGCATCGGTCCAATTGCAGCTCATATACCGATCACGTTCAAGCTTGATTGGAGAAGCATAGATGCCGCTGAAATCGGGAAACAATCTAATCAACTATGATAGACATCAAAAAAGGCCTGTGGAGGTGGAGCAATCGCCGGTGAGAGCTAGAACCGGTAGCAATGGCCTCGTGAGAGAGAGAGAGATCTGGTTGGATTGAGAAGAAGAAAGAGAGAGGTGAGGGTTTTTGGTGCCAAAATGCAGAGAGAAGAGAGAGAGAGAATATCAATAGAGCGAGAAGATTTTCGTTCAAAATGAGGCCCCCCAAAAAATGGAGGGAAAAATGGGCTTATTTACTATCCCCAAACCATACAATTTCATTTGTTGATTTGATCCGATAGTTGAAATTTTGATCCAATGGTTAAATTTTGATTTCGAAGGTTGCATCATGATCTTGAAGTGTCTGCTAATCAATCTAGTGGGTTTGATTTGTGAAAATCTAAGCGAAAATTGATAATTACGTCAAAAGGATCCCGGAACCAGTTGTTAGAGGTTCAGAATAGTCTAGCAAGCGGCTGAATCTACCAGTAACACTGGCGGCCAGTCGGACCAGTCAAACTGGTTCACACCGGTTTGGCTGGTTCTTGACCAGTTCTTGACCGATTAGGTCCGATTTTGGCTAGCTCGCTCACTTGAGGTCCTTGTGAGTTCAAAAGTTATGCAATTTGGTCCCTAAAGGACCAAATTGAAAAGGAAATTTATCTTATTTAAGAAGAAATTGGCCGATTAAGATTCAATTATACTAATCAAACCTTGTGAATGTGATCTAGGGGTCTTTTATTGACCTAATTGAATGATTATCGTGAAAGACAATGACTCAAAATCATGGGTGCTTTGTATTGAGCCTAAAGGGCTAATGATCAAATTTGCAATTTAATGGGTAAAATTGTAAATTGATTCAAATTGGATTCAATTAATGCCACAATTACCTAATCTAGTTAACCACTCACATGTAAGGTCACTTATTGCGTTCAAATTGGCCTCGAAGTGCTCGAGCTCATGTCAAAATGAATCTAGGCTTAACATTAAAATTGGGCCTAAATCTATGATATTAAACCATAACTTTGAATGGGTCAATTGAAGCTTAATTGTTTGACTTTCTTATACTTGAAAGAGTAAAATGCTTCAAATCGTGAAGCTCTAATGTAAATTTTCCAAAATTGACTTCAGATTTGAACTTATTTTAAGAAAATGAGTGAAGAATAATCATCTATTTATAATTCATGAAGAATCGATTTTGGTCCCCTAATTAGGACTTAAAACAACAATTTGTATTTTGACCAGGCAATTCACGAAACTGAATGCATAAGCGGATTTAAAATAGTTAATAAACCAAATGTCGAAGAAGAAACTACACCTTATTATCACTACAATGAAAGTAATTTGATTTTTGGTTGATTTAGAACCTAAAACCGAAAAATTCAGAAAACAAAGTTCTGAATCGGTTTTTGTGAAATTTTCAACATCTAAGTCAAATTGGCATTAAAAGAAATTTATTTGAAAATTTTTTGATCTTTTTAATTTTTTTGGTCAAAAGTTGGACCAAAAGTCAACATTTAGTGACTTTTGATTTCTTGATCAAATCTTTGAATTAACCACTGGGATTCGCCCCAGTGGCCATCCTTCCAACATGGAAGGGGAATGTGAGGGGTTCAAATCCCCACATTCTCAGAGGGATGGGGTGGGGACGTGTAAGTTTCAGGAGTGGGTTTCGACTCCCACGCCCGCAAGAGAGGCAAAAAAAGTCCGAGTAAGTGTAGAGTAGGAATAGAATAGAACTGACCAAAAAAAAGATCAAATCCTTGAATTTTTTAGAAATTGATTTGACAAGAGTGAAATTAAAGCTAAATGGCATCTTTTTAGATAAAAAGCCAATTTTTTACCTAGAGTTGACTTCTGGTCAAAAGGTTGACCGAAAATTCAACCCAAAAATCAGCCATTTAACTTTTCTGATTTTCTTGAAAATGACTCAAAAATCACTTAATAGTAACAATACAATATATAAAAAAATGAAAAACAATACTTTTTGGCTAAGAAACAGGCTGTGTTGTGATCATAAACATAAAATAAATCTTGATTTCTTTTCTTTTTTTGATGCGTTGACTAAAAATCAGGCGTCAACAATAATAAATTAGCCACTGATCTTATATTCTAATCTTTGCTCCATTCCTTCTCTAAATTTATCCAAAACTTCCACATGCATAAGATGGAGAAAGCTCTTATTGAGTTACACAATATGCTAATGGTTTATGAGAAGAAAATGCATAATACAAGGCTCATTGTAATGGCTATAGTTGAGGCTTCCTCTTCAAAGAGTAAGACTGCTTTGAAGAAAAGAAAATAGAAGAAACTCATAAAATTTGCTATACGTCTAAAGCCTAAGACTGAAAAAGGGGAATGTCATTATTGTGATGTTAAAGGATACTGAAAGAGGAACTGCAAGAAGTATCTCGCGAGCTTGAAGGTCAAGCCAAAAGACCAATCTTATGAAGGTATAATGTCCATGCTTATTGAAACTAACATTAAGGTTGGTTTTGAATCCAACTTATTGATTCCAGATTTTGTTGCAACTTCATATAATTGTATGTCTTTGCAAAATTTGGATATGAGCAGGATGCTAGGGAAAAATGTGATAGTCTTGAGTTTTGCAAATTGAGCAAGAGTTGCAACATTACTTATACGGACTTTTTCTTTACCTTTTCCTTCAGGACATGTATTGATTTTGAATAATTGCTTATATTATAATAATGCGGTTTGGAAACTCATCTCTATACCTTGTTTGAGTAAAGAGAATTATGAATTTTCTTCTATTGATGATGTATGTTCCATTTATCATGATGAAAGATGTGTTGGTTCTATTTTGTAAACCAATAATATTTTTATCATTATAATGTCTGGTAATGTGATTACCAACGTCAATAAGCAAAATAGTGTAAACGCTGTATCCAATCAACACCAATTGTGCATATGATTAATGTTCTGAAATGGTTTCAGATTCAAGGGTAATATTAATGTTCTGAAATGATTTCAGAATTAAAGGTAGATTAATGGCATTTAATCACAATGGACACTTTAGGGAACTCTAGAACACAATTGTGTGTTTGAGAGAAGAAATTGCACTTTATTAGATGTGATGCAATTTATGATCGGTTACGCCGATTTGCCTATATCCCTTTGGGGATATGCCCCTGAGACAGCTACATATCTACTAGACAAGAATCCTAACCAAGTCCGTTTCATCTACACCCTATGAGATATGGCATGGTAGAAAATCGAGTCTTAATCGTGTTAAGATTTTGGGTTATCCAACTTATTTGAAAGAGTTGACAATTGACAACTTCTAAATGAGGTTGCTTCATTAGGTATCTAAAAGAAACTTTTGGATCTATTTCTATTTTCAATCTAACCAAAAGGTTTTAGTCAGTGGACATGCTTCTTTCCAGAGAATCAATTCATCCAAGAAAGTGGAGCTAAGCAGAAAATAGACTTGTGAGAAGAAACCAATGGAGATGCAAAATCTAACCAGGTTCAAACACAGACTTCAAATTCAATAAGAGGTTCTAATACAAAATCTTACCAAGTTTTACGTAAACCTCAAATAGAATGGGAGTTCAGGTGCAAAATATAACCAGGTTTAAGCGAGGACCTCAGATTTAGTGAGAGCTTTTGATACACAAAATCAAATCGTTTGAACATTGTGTATACAAAAAGGTCAATGGGAGTGCAATTGTGTTTCTTATTTTGTATGTAAATAGCATACTATTGATTGAAAATGATATACCTATGCTATCATCGATCAAGGTATTATTGTCATAGAAGTTCTCCATGAAAGATTTAGGAGAAGCAACCTATATTCTAGTTATCAAGATCTATAGAGATAGATCGAGACAAATGATTGGCCTCTCATAATCTATGTACATAGATAAAGTATTTACATGTTTCAATATGCAACATTCCAAAAGAGGATTATTACCTTTTAGGAATAGAGTTCATCTTTCTAAGGATTTGTATTTAAATACTCATGAGGAAAGAGAGCGGATGGCAAAAATGCCTTATGAATCCGTTATTGATAGCATAACGTATGCTATGCTATTTACAAGACCTGATATTGCACATGTCATAGGCACCACTAGCAAATATCAATCTGATCCAAATGAAGAGCACTACATACAATCAAGACTATCCTCAAGTACTTGAGAATGACTAAGGATCTGTTCTTGATCTGATATATGGAGAAATAGACTTTAAAGTTGAAGCATATACCGATTCTAATTTTCAATCAGAATTTAATGACAATAAGTCAATGTCTAGGTTTGTCTTTATGCTCAACGGTGGTGTAAATAGTTAGAAAAGTTCTAAACGAAGCATAATTGTTGATTCCACTACTAAGGTAGAGTATGTAGTTGCTTTTGAAAAAGCGAAAGAAGTGACTTGGATGAAGAACTTTCATAACTTAGAGTGATTCCTTCCATTGAATAACCGATTACATTGTCTAGTGACAATAATGGAGCAATAGCTCAAGCCAAAGAATCAAGGTCTCACGAGAAATCCAAGCACATTCAGAGGTGCTTTCATCTCATCAGAAAGATTGTTAGGAGAGGTAATGTCACCTTGTAAAAAATAGCCTTGGCAGAAAATGTGGAGGACCCCTTCACTAAAACGTTATCTCAATCTTCTTTTGGAAGACACCTTAACAATATGGGTTTGAGGCATGAGATAGGTTGAGTGCAAGTGGGAGATTGTTCGCTAAATGACCTAAAGCAACCATGAAATAGTTACATGTTAGGGATTATTTAATGCCAAAAAATTATTTATTCATCATACTATTTATATCAATGAGCCCATAAGATTAGTTAAGACTGAACCTATTCTTAAGGGGTTAAAAATATGTGTGATAGATTTACAATTATGCCGAATCTTCAAACAGTTCCCAGTCAATGAATCATTGTGAGGATATTGATAATCTTGTTGAGACCCATGTATTTTCAAGCTTCACCATTCAGTATTGGATATTCGAGGAGATGATGAATCACAAGTCATTGGATATTATGATATCCGAACTAGAACACAAGTGTTTGTCTTGGACAAGTTCATTGAACATGACATGAGTAGAATGATTGGCAATATGGAAGCTTTTAACGGGGTCAATGACTAATCGTTTGTGATTTAATCTGGTGTAAGATCCTTACACTTGAAGCATGATGTTGACTTGTATGTTAGATGGCCATCGTTCAGAAGTGCGCATATTGACGCTTCGTCGAACCCTCTCTGTACTTGATGGTCATAGTTTGTTTACATACGAAGGCACATGCATATGCAATAGAATTAGTCTTCTTGTTATATATTGATACACAATATTGATGTCCTATGCGATCTAATCATGATATTGTATTGATATCATCGACCAGGGTTGTAAACGATAATGAATGGTTCATGTCTCAAAGAATACATGTCGATTATAGTTGAGCATATGATTGAATTGGTAGCTTGACAAATAATTTCGTGACCTTTGTTCGATCGGGACATGATAAGACAGAAAGATCAAACTACACGATTGCCAAAGCTGACATGTTCATTATGTTTTTGAAACATTCATACTGTCTGGATAGCCATGACATATAGCTAAATGTCACTCATGGTTTGTAGGAATAGGAGATTGATTTGGACAATAGGTTCTCTTTGTTGTATTAATGTGTTAGTACAATTCATCCTGCCACCTGAGTGATGAACTTGTGGATATCACACATAATAATCAAATTAAAATGATGTTTAAATGAGAGAGACAATATTGCGAATAAGTTTGCAATTGAGCCAATCAGATTCAATCGGGCTAAAAATAAAATATCTAAAAGGGGCTTCAGACTTTATAAAGATCTGAAGCGGGTTTCAAACTTTACGACCGAATCAAATATCTGAAACAGATTCAGATTCAATGAACGAATTAATAATCTAAAGTGAGTTCAGAATCAATAGCCAAATTAATTATCTAAAATGGTTTTAGACTTAAAGGCTAAACTAAATATCTAAAATGGTTTCAGATTTTAATGGTCACATTAATGATTGAAACGGTTTTAGAATCAATGGGCATTGTAATGATCTGAAGTGGTTTCGATTTAAATGACCAATTAATGTTCTAAAATGGTTTCAAATGTACCGGTCAAATTAAATATTTGTAATGGTTACAAAGTTAATGCATTTACTAAAGTCTTATAATGGTTACAAATTAATGCATAGAATAATACTTTGTAACGGTTACAGAATTAATGCTTGAATCAGTATCTAAAACGTTAGAACTTACATTAATAAGATGTTAAGACCGAATTAATTCTTAGAAACAGTTTTAGAGTTAATGAGCCGATTTAAATGTGATCTGGGATTGATTATAAAAAGGCAATTGAGAGAGCAGATCATAGAATGATCGACAATTGATAATTGAGTGTCGATAGTGATCAACTAAGTCATTAACACATGAGAGCAATTGTTAGCACAATTGTAGTTGTGAGATCTTTCAATTTTTCTTTACTATTCAACGTAAGATCGGTGGCAGAAGAACAGCCTAAGTGCTATAACTTGGCACGGGAGGACACTTAAGTGCCATAACTTCAAAATGATACACTTAAGTGCCAGTTTCGAAGTTAAATAGAACACTTAGGTGCCACTCCGGCGAAAATCCGGCCAAATGGGTGACGTGGCAATTTTTCGGCGAGTTAGACACAAAACGACGCCGTTTTACATGCTGACGTGGCGAGAAAATGCAAAAACGACGTCGTTTTGTGTCGATATGTAAATAATTAATATAAAAATTAATTAAATTAAATTAAAACTTAATTTTATTTAAAATATTCTAAAAAATAAAAAAACTTGAAATTTAAAAAACTGAAAATTTAAAATTTACAAAACTTAAATTAAAAAAAATTAAAATTTAAAATTCACAAAACTTAAATTTAAAAAACTTAAAATTTAAAAACTTAAAATTTAAAAAAATTAATATTAAAATAACTTAAAATTTAAAAAACTTAAATTAAAAAACTTAAAAAACTTAAAATTAAAAAAAAAAAAACTTAAAATTAAAAAAAAAAATTAAAAAGGGGGGCCGAAGGGGTTGCTGAGGTGGCAATTTTAATATTTTTTAATTTTAAGCTTTTTAAATTTTAAGTTTTTTTTAAATTTTAAGTTTTTTAAATTTTAAGTTTTTAAAATTTTAATTTTTTTAATTTTAAGTTTTTTTAATTTAAGTTTTTTTAATTTAAGTTTTTTAAAATTTAATTTTTTTAATTTTAAGTTTTTAAAAATTTAATTTTTTTAATTTTAAGTTTTATAATTTTAATTTTTTTATAATTTAATTTTTTAATTTTAAGTTTTTTAATTTTAATTTTTTTAAAATTTTAAGTTTTTTAGATTTTAAGTTTTTTTAATTTTAAGTTTTTTAATTTTATTTTTTTTAATTTTATGTTTTTTAGATTTTAAGTTGTTTTAATTTTAAGTTTTTTAAATTTTTAAAATTTTGAGTTTTTTAAATATTAAGTTTTTTATTTTATAGAATATTTCAAATAAAATTAAGTTTTAATTCAATTTAATTAATTTTTATATTAATTATTTACACTTCAGACACAAAACGACGTCATTTTTGCATTTTTCGCCACGCCAGCATTCAAAACGGCATCGTTTTGTGTCCAACTCGTCGGAAAATTGCCACGTCACTCATTTGGCCGGATTTTCGTCGGAGTGGCACTTAAGTGTACCGTTTTGAAGTTATGACACTTAAGTGTCCTCCTGTGCCAAGTTATGACACTCCAGGTGTCCCAAACTCTAAGATCGGTGGTGTGGCTGAACTAGAGGCTTGACACTTGTGAGGTTGGATCTGAAGAACATCAAAATCTGCATTACAAAGAGATAAGACGCTCATGGTCTGGATCAGAAGAACATGAAAACTAATATTACCAGAAGACAAACATTCATGGTTAGAATTTCAAGAACGTCGAAGTCACTGTTACTAGAACATCAAGTATTCGTAGTCAGAATCAATGCTTCGAGGACATTAGACGTTTGTGGTAAGAATCTGAAGAGTGTTAGAATCAAAATTTTTGAGCAAGGACTAAGGGTAATGTGATTAGCCTCCTTCTCATTTCTACGTGTCTTTTTTTTTTTTTTTAAATGCATGAGCAATAAGTTGGAAATACATATATGGCCAATTTAACTTTTGCTGTGAATCATTTTTTATTCATATTTGCCTATGCATGTATTTTTATTTATCGAAACAAATCCCATCAGAGTCACCAAAGTCGCAACGTATTTGGTCGACCTAGATACATGAGGTTATGGTGGCCAAGTCAGGAGGACTGATCCCTCTTATCCCTGACATCGATGACCTTATATTCATCTCAATTTGACGACCCTACCCTTGAAGTGCACCACATCTTATCGACCTAGATCTAAGGGCATGGTAGCCTGGTGGGTGGGAGAGAGAGAGAGAGAGAGAGGCGATGGTCAACATGGTGATGGGCTCTGCAACATCGATAAGCATCGGAGCCTGTAGAGGACGGCGACTTCGTGGTTACAGTGGGGCAACAACGTGGCGGAGACATGCAAAGGCAAGGGAGACACAGATGGAGGGGAGATGGCGTGGAGGCCGGTAGGCTAGCCCTTGTTTCAGTTGGATTTTCGTATGCTTATTGAAGTTAAGTTTAATTAAAGGTTATATACACGCATGCAACACCAACCGGAGATTGGCCAAACAAATTTGCTCTTTATTAGAGATTAAGGAAAAAAGAGCACTAAATTTAAATACCGTAGTTTTCACTGATTTGAATAGGTAGTATTGTCACTTGCATTTTCCCTATCATTGATGGCAAGTTGCAAATGTTTGACAATCGGTCCAGCACTTTGATGTGCCATGTTGCATGAGCGGAAAGAATTTTCTCTAAATTACATTATTCAACTTCACAAAAGTAAACCTTCTTCAAGGTTTAGCCAATATAGCTCCAAACATCAAGGAGTTATCCACAATAAAGAAAGATCTAGAAAAAGGACTTTCTTGATGCATTTCTAGAATTGTTCTAGGGAACAGAAATTGTTTAAAAATTGTTTCGAGAGAATAGAAATAGAAAAAACTATTTCTGTTCCGGGAAACAATTTTTGAACAGAAGAACGCGTTTGTTAAACTTGTTCCTCCAATAGAAAAAGAACAGAACCCGTTTGGTAAACTTATATGATTTTTTGATTTCTTTTAATATTTTAATATTTTTATTTTATTTTTCTTTTTCCTTTTTTCTTTTTACTTTTTACTTTTTTTCCCTTCCTTTTGGCCTGTCGCCGGCCTCGGCCATGGCCGGCAATTGATTGACGAGGGCCGGCAGCGTCACCCGGCCACAGCGAGGCTCGCCGGCCCTCGGTGAGGTCGATCGCCGACCTCGGCCATGGCCGGCGACCAACCGACGAGGGCCGGCAGCCTCGCCCAGCCATGACAAGGCTCGCCGGCCCCCAGTGAGGCCGAGCCTCTCTATGGTTGGGTGAGACTTGGCCTCGCCTTGGCTGGGCGAGCTCGAGCTCACCTAGATTCGACGAGGTCGAGCTCGCCCAGCCACCGGCGAGGCTTGGCCTCGTCGGGCCACCACCAGCGACGTCGACTTGGCGGTGGCCCAGCGATGCCAAGCGTCGCCTATGGCTGGGCGAGCTCGGCCTCATCGGATCTAGGTGAGCTCAAGCTTGCCCAGCCAAGGCGAGGCCGAGCTTTGCCGGCTGACACAAGGTCGACCTCGCCGAATCTGGGCGAGCTCGAGCTCTCCCAGCCAAGGCGAGGTCGAGCCTTGCTAGGGGCCGGCGACGCTCCGGCGAGGTCGCCGGCCCTTGACGGCTGGTCGCTGGCCATGGCCGAGGCCGGCGACTTGCCAAAGAAAAAAGAAGAAGAAAAGAAGAAGAAAAGAAAGAGAAGAAAAAATAAGGTGAGAGAAAATTTGTTTCTCGGAAGTGTTCCAAGAACAAGAAATAAGTTTTTTTGTTTCTTGTTTCTATTCCAAATTTGTTCCCGGGAACAAAAAAATAGATTTGGAACAAAAACGCAAACAAACGCGTTTCTGTTCTTTTTTTGTTCCCCAGAACAAAAAAACAAGAACTGTGTTTATGAACAAAAAAAAAATAAACACAAACAAACAGCCCTGTAGTTACGCTAATTTAGTTTTCTCCGCTTTGTTGACCATTATTACATCACAATCTATTTCTCCATAATGATCAATAACTCTTTGCAAAAATAAAATAAGTTGTGATGTGAGTTGTATGGACCAGTAAGGGGCTGTTTGTTTGTGTTTATTTTTTTTGTTCATGAACACAATTCCTTTTTTTTGTTCTGGGGAATAAAAAAGAACAGAAACGCGTTTGTTTGTGTTTTTGTTCCAAATATATTTTTTTGTTCCCTTAACAAATTTGAAACAGAAACAAGAAAAAAAGAACTTGTTTCTTGTTCCTCGAACACTTCCGAGAAACAAATTTTCTCTCTCCTATTTTTTTCTTCTCTTTCTTTTCTTCTTCTTTTTTTCTTTGGCCGGTTGCCGGCCTTGGCCATGGCTGGCGATCGGCCGCCGAGGGCCGGCGACCTCGCCGAAGCATCACCGGCCCTTGGCAAGGCCTAGCTCGCCCAGCCAAGGCGAGGCTAAGCCTCGCCTAAGCCTCGCCTAGCCATGGCGAGGCTTGGCCTTGCCGGGGGCCGGCGAGCCTCATCATGGCTGGGCAGGGCTGTCGGCCCTCGTCGCCTGGTTGCCGGCCATGGCCGAGGTCGTCTGCCCTTGTCGGCCAGTCGCTGGCCATGGCCGAGGCCGGCGACCGGCCAAAAGGAAGGAAAAAAAAAAAGGGAAAAGAAAAAGAAAAAATGAAAAAGAAAAAAAATTTAAAAATTTAAAAATTTAAAAATTTAAAAATTAAAACAAACAAAAAAATCATACAAGTTTATCATACGTGTTCCTGTTCTTTTTCTATTCCAAGAACAAGTTTACCAAACGCACCCTAAGTATATTACTCTTAGTTAAACATTGTTAATCGATAAGTCCAGTCACATATTCAAAGCGAGAGTGTAGGTAGACCGAATCATTTAAGGTAGACTTGATAAAACAACTCCATATATCCACTCGTCACCTTTCAATTCCCACTTGAAAGTCCAACTGTCTAGCTCCCAATCCCACAACCATGATAATAATATAAAATAATAATATAGATTTGAAATATTCCCACATTTGGTCTAGATAATTGATAAACAATAGTGATCATTTATAGTTGGGAGTGTTATTTCATATATCACCTAACATAGTCTCTTGAGGTCCTCTTTGAAAGGGAATTGTCTAATTAGTCTCAAACCTATTTCACGAATATCAATTATGTCCTAAACTTTTTAATTTTGCCAATTTAGTCCTCAATTTTTACACGAAATTCCAATATTATCCTTTCGGTTAATTTTCTCTAGAAATCATTGATGTGATGGTGTGTTACATAGAATTAACCAGCAAATTAGACTATCATTTCAACGATTTCTAGCACAAATTGACTGAAATAATTACTTTAGAATTTTAGGCAAATGTTTTAGGACTATATTGACAAAATTGAAAAGTTTAAGATCGCATTAATATTCGTATAATAAATTTAAGATAGATTGGATAATTTTATCCGACGTAGGGCACTAGGACATTCCTTTTAGAGATTAATTGAATACTTTGGTAATGGGGAAGGAATATCCCCAATATTATTGACTTGGTTGTTTACTCCACGGTCTCAATTTCTTTTTTTTCCTATGAGTACGTCTCGTATGTACTTGGTCCATTCAAACACGTAAGAGCCTAAAAGCAAAGAAAAGCTTACCCAAACGACCCTCAATTGAATTTTTGTTTCTTTTCTTAGAGTATAATCTACCTAAACCTAAACTTGTTGGAATATAATCTAGAGAAAAAAAATTGTTTGTTGTAATCATAACATAAAATTGGAGGTGAGGTACGGATATCCGAATTTCCTTAAGGCGATTAGTTCCTACCAATGGTGCTCCGTAGATTCACGAACTATGCCTCCCAAGATACAACACCTCGAACCTGTTTGGATTAGCACTATGCAAATAGGACTCAGTCGAACCGTTCAATTGAACCAGCACACTCGGAAAAATCAGAAGAGTAGAAAAGTATATCAAAGCCCTTTTGAAATTGAGTCGAAAAAAACGAAAAATGTTATGAAGCTCTATGCTCCTATCTATTTATAGAGCTTTTTAGTTCATGTACAGAAGAGATACATGAATTAAATAGACGCATGTATCCACGAAATTCATGAATCAAGAGATACGTGAATCCAAGAAATTCATGAATTCAGAGACACGTGAATTCAAGAGATTCGTGAACTCATAAATACATGAATTAAAAGATACATGAATCTAGTAAATTCATGAATTCAATAGATATGTGGACATAAAAGTTTAAGGAATTCAATAGATACGTGAATAGAAAAAGATGTATCTTAATTTATTGGCTTTCATTGATCCATTAACCATAATTATAACAATCCTCCACATTAATGGATCAACAAAATATTTTTGACTCGAAGGAATCTAAGCATGCCTGTTGAAATACACCGCATCAAGATAGGTAACTTTCGCTTTGAACCTTCTTTAGTGAAAGCCTATCGGACTTACTTAACTAGTCGATGGACTAAGCCTTGAATCGACAGTTGTTTGTGTAAGCCTAGACAATGAACCTCACATAGAGTATTTCCAATTCAAGATTGGTTCTTGGTTGCGTCGTTCTTTCTGTTGGAGAAAACTCCTTTACTGTTTTGAAGTTGACAAAATCTTTCCAAGTCTATGTCTAAAGACTTCAAGACTTTATCATCAAAGTCTGAAAATTGCCAGATCTTAGTCTCAAAGTCTACCCTCATTGACAGTTCCAAACTGAAGAATGAAGACTTATCCAAATGCAGGATTATCTTCAAGGATTCGATTTGTATGGTTATTGGAAGACCTTATGGCTGGATTTAGCATTTACTTGATTGATTATTCTTATTGGAATCTACTCCGATATAAAGATCTTTGAAAGGCGAACAAACTTGGAAGGTTCTACTTATGGAAACTAAATATCCTAATTGTATGGGCGAACAGGATTGACGGGCTTTAATCACAAATCATCTAACGACTCGAGATCAGCTTAATTGATTCTGTCCAACGGGTAGATTGGAAGAATTCCTATGGAAAGTGCCAACGGTCAAGAAGGCATGAAGGAATATTTAAGGTTGACTCTTTAGTTGTTCAAAGAAGTGCATGAAAGAAGAATTCTAAAGTCTGAAGCTTTCTAGTCTCTTGCTTTTTCAATCATCGAGCTAAAACTTGTATACAAAAGAGAGAAACTCTTAGTGAGACTGTGTGAGAGTTCGATAGAGACTCGTCACTGTGATAGTCGAAGATCACAAGCTATAACATCTTTTTTGATTCATAGTGGAATTTAGCTAATAGGCTGTCAGTGTGGAGAGTGGACGTAAGCTTGATCTAAGCCGAACCACTATAAACTTTGTGTTCTTATTCTCTTCTCCTTGAACCCTTTACTTTCGTTCATCGTTTGTTTACTTGCTCAAGTTGAATTACGCTTAAAGTCTATTATCTTCTAAAGGCAAATTTAATTCTCTAAGTCTTGCGAAAATTTTTATCTACACCTATTCACCCCCCTCTAGGTGTTTGTGCTAGCCCTTCCAATTGGTATCAGAGCTTGTGTGCTTATTTATTGAAGTGTTTTTACTTTTTAAGCTAAAGAACTATGGCTAGTATTTTGGCTCCAGGATTGGTTGAAGGCCAAAGCAACACCAGACCTCCTTACTTTGATGGGAAGGAATACAATGTTTGGAAAAACAAGATGAAGGCATTCCTGAGATCAAAAGATCCCCTGGAATGGGATGTGGTAGAAAAAGGGATCATTCCGAAAGCTACATCAATCTCAGAAAGAGAAAAGGAAATTGCAGATGCTGGCGAGATGACACAAGCAGAAATAACCAAGAGACAAGCTCTTGATGCTAAAGCCATCTATTCCTTATACTATGCTTTATCTCCTACTGAGTATAACATAATTTCATCTTGTGAAACAGTAAAAAAAGTCTGGGACAGGTTGCATGTTACCAATGAAGGAACTAATCGAGTTAAAGAAACAAAGATCTCATCATTGACAATATTGATGAATGAATTCGCACTAGATCCAAAAGGCGAGAAGAGTCTAGTGCCTCGGCACTCATTTTTGAAGTTGAACCCAAAAGTATAGAAGAAGCCTTGGTTGATGAAAGCTGGATTGAAGCTATGCAAGAAGAACTCAGACGGTTCAGCATCAACGACATTTTGGAACTAATTCCAAAACCTAAAGGTAAGTCTATTATTGGAACTAAATGGGTTTTCAGGAACAAAGTGGACGAGAAAGGTAAAATGGTCAGGAACAAAGCAAGACTCGTGGCCAAATGATATATGCAAGAAGAAGGGATAGACTATGACGAGACCTATGCACCAGTAGCGAGGTTAGAAGCAATTAGATTATTACTTGCTTTTGCTTGCTATAGAAATTTCAGGTTATTCCAAATGGATGTAAAAAATGCATTCCTAAATGGATTGATTCAAGAAGAAGTCTATGTGGAACAACCACCTGGTTTTGAAGATCCAAGAAAGCCAAACTCAGTCTACAGACTGAAAAAAGACCCTTTATGGATTGAAGCAAGCACCTCGAGCCTAGTATGAAATGTTAAATAAATTCCTAACTCAAAATAGTTTTGTTAAATGAAAGGTAGATACTACCTTGTTCATTAAAAGAGAAGGTAAAGATTTTCTACTTATTCAAATTTATGTTGATATTATTTTTGGTTCACCTAATGAAAATCTATGCAAGAAATTTTCTATATGCATGCAGGATGAATTTGAAATGAGTATGATGGGTGAGTTAACCTTCTTTCTGGGATTACAAGTTAAACAATCAAAGGAAGGTATTTTCATTCACCAAGAGAAGTACGCAAAAGATCTCATTAAGAAGTTTGGATTGGAGAATTGCAAAAAGACCGAGACACCAATGTCTAGTTCTTCAAAGCTGAATAAGGATGAAGAAGGAAAGAATGTTGATCAGAAGCTATACAGGAGCATTATTGGATCACTTCTTACCTTACTGCATCTAGACCTGACATTTTGTTTAGTGTTTGTATCTGTGCTAAATTCCAATCAAATCCCAAAAAATCTCATCTAAGTGCAGCAAAGCGCATCATCAAGTACGTTGCAACTACTTCAAAGCTTGGTCTGTGGTATCCCAAAGAAGAGACTTTACTCTCATTGGATATTCAGATGCAGATTTAGCAAGATGCAAAGTGGATAGAAAGAGTACTTCTAGTACATGTCAACTATTGGGCAACAAACTAGTATCTTGGTTTTCAAGAAAAAGAGCACCGTAGCTCTTTCAACAGCTGAAGCAGAATATGTAGCACTTGGAAGTTGTTACTCTCAAATCTTATGGATAAGACAACAGCTAAGAGATTTTGATATTGAAGAATCGTGTACTGAAATTAAATGTGACAACACCAGCACCATCAATCTCACAAAGAATCTAATAATTCATTCAAGGGTAAAGCATATAGAGATTTGACACCACTTCATTAGAGATCATGTTCAAAGTAGAGAAGTTATGATACAATTCATTGACTTGAAGAATCAGCTAGCAGATATATTTACAAAGCTACTGGAGAAAAGCTTATTTGAGTCTATTCGAACCAGACTTAACATTATATCTTCTACCGGGTAAAGTTTGAAGGTGCTCAGACTTAGATCAATAAGTTGATACTTTCTAAATATATGTGATTTTATTTTTGGATGAAGTTTTGAAAATGTATGTTTAATTTTTGAATCGCTACTTGCCTATTTCATTTTTAGAAATTAATTCTTGAATTTTTGGCAATTTTTCATTTTTGAAAATGGCAGTTTTTCATTTTGGAAAAGGCAATTTTTACTTTTTCCTTGTGACGTTTCGTATACCCTGTTTCACCTGCTTTATATACCATTGAAACTCTTCTTCTCCATTTACGCTTTTTTGAAATGCTAGAATACCGTGATCTTACTCTCTTTCATTTTCTCTTGAGATCGATCCAAAAAGTTTTCATCTTTTCAAAAGAGCGAGTTCGAAGAAATCCTCCTAGACTGTGACAATGTCTTTCCAAAGGAAATCTTCTAGAATTGCAAGCCGAGGACCACAGCATATGCGTGAGGGTCCTACGCATTTCGATTTAACCGAGGAAGAAGATTCTCCTCAACAATAGCAACAGCAACGACAACATTCTCAACAGCGTCAACAAGCGGCTCAAGATCCTCCTCCTCGGCAAGAGCAAGAAGAGATCATCGAAGACGTTAAACCTATAAGGACTCAAAAACCCTAACTTATCTTTAGACTGTACTACAACTTGAAAAGGGGTGGTTCTGCAATGAATTTGATCGATGAATTCTTGAAAGCACGCGATTACAAAAATGAGATCTTTTTCTTGAACACTATGGAAAAGATAGGCGTTGCGCCTCAAGGTTTGGCGGAATGGACATTTGAGAATTTTCCTAGTGATCCGAGATATGGTCAGCCAGATGAGAAGGATGATGATGAAAGGATGTTCACTCATTTTCAGCCTAGGATGGGTGTTGCTGCAAAGGTTCGTGGTGAGGGGACGAACTTATTTCGTTCTAAGGACCACAGGAAGACTTACTCGAATCTGTTGAAAAGAGGGG
Source organism: Eucalyptus virginea (assembly GCA_014182375.1). Taxonomy (NCBI): domain Eukaryota; kingdom Viridiplantae; phylum Streptophyta; class Magnoliopsida; order Myrtales; family Myrtaceae; genus Eucalyptus; species Eucalyptus virginea. The sequence goes on from CM024519.1 coordinate 32,306,379, forward strand.
TTATGAACCTTAGGAGTGTGGACTTTGACTTTCTCGATTTTTTAAAGGTAAATTTGAGGGAGAAGCTTGGATTGCTTCAACTTGAACTTTTTGCACCAAGACAACTGTCGCCTACCCCGAACTTACTACCTATTTTTATTCAAATCTATCCTTTTTAGATGCGAATAAATTCAGTTTTACTTTTAGGGACAAAGAATTTGTAGTGACAAAGAATTTGTAGTTGATGTGGACACCTTGGCTAATGTAATTGGTGTGGAAAAAGGGAGATTCCAACAAATTGGTGTGTCTATTGCTCACGCTACCTTGTCCATTGTTCAAGATAGACTGGTTGAGGGCAAGATTTCTTACTCTAGAATGAATGCCTCCAACATTCTTCTTCACAAGGTGGTGATAACTACATCAGACCAAAGTCTACTTCAAAGACGGATGACTCTCGTTCTGAAGGGAAGTTGATGTATGCGATCAACACTGGTCGTAAGTTCTCTTTGCCTCACACTATCCTTATGCATATGTATAGGACTGTTGTGAAGGATAAGGGACAACTTCCTTACTCAACGCTTGTCTCACAACTTTTTAAGCATTTCAAAATCCAACTTCCTGCTCCTCTATGTGTTCGAACCATTGCTCCAATGGTTATTAGTCTTAAAATGGTTACTAAGATGAGACTGAAGGAACTGAACAAGGAATTGGAGTGCTTTAAGGAGAAGTCCCATGTGAAGGCAAAGCAAGACTCTATTGCAAAGAAAAGGAAAGGAAAAGAGCCCATGACAAAACCAGTGAAGAAAAGGAGATCTGTTATCTTGGAAGACGAAGAAGAAGATGAAGAGGATCTCACTATCTCAGCTTTTGCCTTGCGAAATTTATAGAGTTTTGTGAGCTTTAAGGAGACAGAGAACAGAGAAAGAGAAGGAACAGAGAAGAGAGACGAGGAAAGAAACGAAAGCAGAGCAGAGGAAGAAGAAGGAAGAGAAAGAGAAGAACAAGAAAGAGGAAGAGATGAAGAAGAAGAGAGTCACGATGACTCTTTTGAACCAACTCTGGCTGTATCCTTGTCCGATGACTTGGAGAAGACGAGGAGTGGTAAGACAGGAGAACTACATCACTCAAGTGCTGAAGCAGAACATGAAGAAGAACATTTTTCTCCACATGAAGGCACAAAAATAGGGGGAGATGCTGAAAAACGAGGTACTTCTTCACCCATCTTTGCTAGTGATGTTAGTAGATCTCCACCAGACCCAAAGGAGGTATATGCCTCTCAATTTCCTGAAGCAGATCTTGAGGCATCTACTCCAAGTCCTGGTGATAGAACAACTGATGTTCCCCCTCATCTTAAAACTCCTGGAATTGATTCGGCTAAACCCAATACTACAACAGATCATTCAGCAGACTTTCAAAGGGTGCTGGAACTTCTTTTAGAATTAAGGGGTTAGCAACATGCTTTCAAGTTTGAGATGAAGCACATGATGACAGTCTTCAAGACATCTACAGACTCTCTACAAGAGCAGATTCAAGCCCTGAAGCTTCAACTGGAGAAAAATGCAAAGAGTGAGGATATTCAACAACTTAAGGAGTCTTTGAAGAAGCTTGGAACACTGTCAAGTCAATGGGGGATTTTCAAATTGTTCGCATCCCCAAGCAGCCCTGATGTTATCCAACTCTTATCCAACTCTTTCAAATGTTTTTCCTCCACTTTTGATGACTTTTTGCTTAATTTTTGGCTTGGTTTGGACATTTGACTTTGGATGCTATTTGACTTTGAATCTTTTGACGCTTGCAGTGACTAAGTTTGCAATATTGATTGTGACTAGATTGTTATTTATCCTTATGGATTAACACGTGTTTTGTGGTTGCAAAATCAACATTTCTAGGTCCTAATCAACTTATTTGTGAAGATATCATGTATTGCATAAGTGCTATTTTGCAGGTCAAAAGTTTTTCAAATCTGCAGGAAAGTTTTGTCACCATAAAAAATTGGGAGATTGTTAGAAAAAACTCTTTTACTGTTTTGAAGTTGACAAAATCTTTCCAAGTCTATGTCTGAAGACTTCAAGACTTTATCATCAAAGTCTGAAAACCGCCAGATCTTAGTCTCAAAGTCTAACCTCACTAACAGTTCCAGACTGAAGAATGAAGACTTATTCAGAAGCAGGATCATTATCTAGATGCAAGATTATCTTCAAGGATTCGATTCGTATGGTTATTGGAAGAAAACTCCTTTACTGTTTTGAAGTTGACAAAATCTTTCCAAGTCTATGTCTAAAGACTTCAAGACTTTATCATCAAAGTCTGAAAACCGCCAGATCTTAGTCTCAAAGTCTACCCTCATTGACAGTTCCAAACTGAAGAATGAAGACTTATCCAAATGCAGGATTATCTTCAAGGATTCGATTTGTATGGTTATTGGAAGACCTTATGGCTGGATTTAACATTTACTTGATTGATTATTCTTATCAAAATCTACTACTATATGAAGATCTTTGAAAGACGAACAAACTTAGAAGGTTCTACTTATGGAAACTAAATATCCTGATTGTATGGGCGAACAGGATTGACGGGCTTTCATCACAAATCATCTAATGACTCGAGATCACCTTAATTGATTCTATCCAACGGGTAGATTAAAAGAATTCATTTGGAAAGTGCTAACGGTCGAGAAGGCATGAAGAAGTATTTAAGGTCGACTCTTTAGTTGTTCGAAGGAGTGCATGAAAGGAGAATTCTAAAGTCTGAAGCTTTCTAGTCTCTTGCTTTTTCAATCATCGAGCTAAAAATTGTATACAAAAGAGAGAAACTCTTAGTGAGACTGTGTGAGAGTTCAATAGAGACTCGTCACTATGATATCTCTTTTGATTCAAAGTGGAATCTAGCTAATAAGTTGTCAGCGTGGAGAGTGGACGTAGGCTTGATCTAAGTCGAACCACTATAAACTTTGTGTTCTTATTCTCTTCTCCCTGAACCCTTTACTTTCGTTCATCATTTGTTTACTTGCTCAAGTTGAATTACGCTTAAAATCTATTATCTTCTAAAGACAAATTTAATTCTCTAAGTCTTGTGAAAAATTTTATCTACACCTATTCACCCCCCTCTAGGTGTTTGTACTAGCCATTTCACTTTCGATCCTGAACCTCTTGGGATTCATGCATGCTTTAGAAAATCTAGCCTTTAAAGATTTTCATAGAGTCGGCCAGCTCCACGCATATAGGTGCATTCCTATTAAAAATATCATACCATATCTTACTTAGATGTTACATTCAAAGTTATAGGAATCATTAAATGCACAGCATATCGTTAATAACGTTGTAGGAAAGCACTGTTGCATCATAGGAATGGGAGGTAGTGCTTACACTAGAGTTTCAAAAATTTGCGTTGTCTTATTGAACCTAGACCATGGGATCTCCAATTGCATAGGTTAGGTTTCCACCCTTGAATCTTTTTATTGGGTTAAGGCTCTTAAACCCATTCCCCTCGATGCGCAGTTTATTTGCTCTCTTGATAAACCTTTTGTCAGCGGATCTACAATATTTTCCTTTGACTCTACAAAGTCTAAAGAAATGATTCCATTTGAGAGCAACTGCCTTATGGTATTGTGTCTATGACGAATGTGTCTAGACTTACCATTATAAAACACATTATGCGCCCTTGCAATTGCCATTTGATTGTCACAGTGTATGCAAATTGCAAGCATAGGTTTTTGTCACATTGGAACATCTTCTAAAAAATGTCGAAGCCATTCTGCTTCTTCAACAGCTTTATCCAAAGCAACAAACTCTGATTCCATTGTAGAACGTGTTATTAGAGTTTGTTTAGAGGATTTCCATGACACTGCAGCACCTCCTAGCGTGAACACATATCCGCTAGTCGATTTCGATTCATCAGAATATGAAATCCAGTTGGCATCATAATAACCTTCTAAAACAGCTGGATATTTGCCATATTATAGAATATAATCTTTTGTCTTTTTCAAATATCCTAATACTCTCATCAGAGTATTCCAGTGCTCGTGACCTGGGTTACTAGTATATCTACTCAGTTTGCTTACTGAGTACGCAATATTTGGTCTAGTGCAATTCATGACATACATGATGTTGCCAATTACTTGAGAGTATTCTAGCTATCTAACACTATTTCCAGTGTTCTTTCTTAAAGTTAGGTGTGGAAGAAAATGATTATTTGCATTTTTTGATGCCGAATCCTTTAAATCTCTCAATTACCTTTTTCAATATAATGTTGTGTTAAACCTAAGCCATCAGAATTCCTTAGAATTGTGATGCCAAGTATAACATCTGCTACACCTAAATCTTTCATCTCAAAGTTTTTTTTGAGAATGTTCTTGGTGATTCTGATGACCTCAATGTTATCTCCATGAATTAGTAAGTCATCGACATATAGACAAATAGGTACATATCCAACTGTTGTGGGTTTAGTGTATACAAATTTGCCACACTCATTGATTCTATACCCATTTTGAATCATTACTCAGTCAAATTTCTCATGCCATTGCTTAGGAGCTTGTTTAAGTCCATACAATGATTTGACCAGTCTACACACTTTGTGTTCTTGTCCTTTGACCTTGAATCCTTCAAGTTGTTCCATATAAATCTCTTGTTGAGATCACTATTTAAGAATGCAGTTTTCACATCCATTTGATGTATCTGCATAATGTATAGCGAAGCTATAGCAATCAACATCCTCACCGATATTATTCTTATGACAGATGATGTCACATCCCGATCCTCCGAGCGTGTGCCCATCCCTTTGCGGTTGATTAAATAGCAACGTCTCAAGACGCATCACCGACCCATTCATTTTAATACGCATGCGGAAGCAAATAAATAATCCCCAGACAACAATTCAATGGGATAGAAAAGTAGAACCATAATTTTGAAAACTAAAACCACACTTATATACACATAATAATAAATCATACACAACCAAGCCGATCTATTTATAAAGTCTACAAAACAAGGGGGTTCGCAAACTATGGCTACTCATCCTCCTCTTCATCTTCATCCTCATCCCAATTGGAGCCCTTAGCTGAGTACATAGGGGACTCATGTTCCAACAGGTCCGGGTCTCTATCCACCACCGAACCACCTGGAGGGTTTGCCGTGCCCTTTCCAAAAGCAACCTCCATCACATACAGAGGTATTTCAGATTCCGGTATAGGGCCCTCTCTCAGTCCATTATGATCCTGATGATACCATGCTCTATATTGATGGGGCACCTTTTTGGGTAGGCCCGCATCAACCCAAACCACGGACTTCACCAGTTCATACTCTAGCCCCTCAGGGTGCCCATGGATCAGAATATAGTACCTCTGTTCTATGATCTTCTTCGGTTGTCCAAAATGCTCGGGAGGAGCTACCATCTAGGGATTTGAAATGTTATCCCACAACGGGGTGAGACAACGTTTCAGCAAGTTCACCCCCTAAGACCCGACTAGGAAGAAAATATGCCCTGAGGGCTGCTTAAGTGTAAACACGAGTCAGAGGACTTACCTTGACCTCAGTTCCTTCCTACAAGTCAATATAACTCAAATAACTATCCAGTTATTTCAACCAATCAATTCATCCACTCAGATCGAGTCATCAATCAATCGACTCAGTCAATTCCATGTCATCAAGACCCTTCTCCGGTCATCTCAATCAATACTATCTATAAAGTTCGATTATAATTAAGACTGCTCACTCTAAGCTGATAATAGATAGTATAGCTCGCATTAAGCTGATAAATAGATAGTATATTGCTCGCTCTAAGCTGACATATCACCCGCAGGCTAATATAATATACTAATAATGCTCACCAGAAGCTGCCAGATATACTGCTCGCTTTAAGTTGACATATCGAGGCCCACGGGCTGATATAGTATACCGGTATACTACTCACTCTAAGCTCATGTATCGATCCCACAGGCTAATACAATTTACCATCCTAATCATCTAATCATTTTTTTTTTTTTGTGCTGGAGGAATCGCTTTGGCCGACAGCAGTCACGTAAACCCACAGGTGACGCTAGCGGGGAAACCACCACCCCGGCGCCACGCGTCAATCACCTAATAACCCGCCAGCCCCCTTGCAACTTGCGTTATAAGGGCTTTAAACTCCTGACCTTCCCTCAAAAGACTAAAGCCTACCCAGCAGAGCCACCACGGCCGGTGGTATCATCTAATCATTTCACCATTTTTATCATTCCCAATAAAATAATTGTGTTTGGGTACACAGTCGGCCTTAGCCAATATACAATATTTTCACCTTTGAAATCCCACTAATTTCAACAGTCCACAAATCTATTTTTGGCATTGTAAACCGACGCCCAGTGATTTTTCAATTAATTATTAAAATTAAATAAAATTTGGGATAAATACCCAAAATCACAAATCACACTCAATTTGCATAAAATAACAGTCAATTAAATAAACAGATCACACCACTGCTATCAACATAAAATTCCGGTCACCGGCTATCCCGGTCCAATTTCCAAAAAAAAAAAATAATTAAATAATTCCGAAAACAATTAATAAATACCAAAAATGCTCACTTAGGCCCGTAAAGCCTAATTAAACACCGAAACGGGCCCGGAAAAATTTCGAGACTCGTTAATTAAATACTACGATCTGTCTACTTGCTAGTTACGCTACTCTATCTACCTAACATGCAATATCGATTAACTAATTCACTAATCCGTTCTAACTAACCACATAATCTCAGCTTAACTTAAACTAATCAACCCTTAAGCGTCATTAACTTACTAAGTAGGTATTAGTGAGTTAAATTCACTTGATTAACAATCCGCTTGGATCAAAATGACGGGGACGCAAAGAGGCTCGAGAAACTCCAAAGCGGGATCGTTTTTTAAGGTTTGAAAGGCCACAAAAACGAGCCAAATAGTGGTTGGAATACCCACATTGTTCGGTTCTGTCTTTGGCCGAGAGAGGCTACTCAGCTAGGCTGAAACGGCAAGGTTGGACCGGCAGTGGCTGCAGCAGGCTTAGCGGGGCTTCATGGTGGCAGGCGGGCGACCAGGCAGCTCCGGCGACGGTGGGGTGAGCTCGAATAGCTTTGCGGACGTCCTAGGGTCGCGGCCGAGGCAAAATGATGACCAAGGACGCGCGAGCAGGCGAACGGCGAGCGGGCTCACGGCGCGACGGTGGCATGAGTGGCGGTCCGATAGGGCTTCGACAGTGGAGGAGGAAGGCTTGGCCGGCTTCTCTAGTGTTTTTGAGGTTTGAAGGAGCTGAAATGGGGGTGCTGGTCGACCGAATGGGGGGAGAAGAGGGGGGAAAGGGGACATCTTGGCTTGTGGGACCATTTGGTCTCTGTCGTGACCTAAATTTCGGGTGCACCACCTAAAATCAGGCTAATGGACTGTTAAGTCTAACTTAGCTCGGGCTCTCTCATGCCCATACCAATTCACGACTTCGGTTCAAATATCTAGCATGCAAAAGGGAGTCGCCACTAATCAATTTACGGTAGGTCGATTAAACACCTAAGTAAAATAATGGGAGAATTATTTTACTTCTATGAACTAGAGATTTTGGGTACGGGGACTTGATTACATTAGATTTCTCTAACGCCCTTTCGATACCTTTCTCTTTTATTTTGAAAAATGTTTGGCAAGCAGCTTGAATTGGTTTTAATTAATCCTAACATGTGAGGTTATCATGCGGGTGCGCAAACCATCAATTTAACACTCAAGAAAGCAATAAATAAAATGCAGGACTTATCTCATAGCAACGAAAGCATCTGCGTTGTTAGATCAGAATTCACATCGACAATCCTAGATATCATTTCTAATTAACATGCAATCACTCAATTTTTATTTTCACTTTATTTAATGAGAATCTAATCTATATGCAATTCAATGTTACTAATTTAACATGAAATGATATGACATAGCAGTATAGCCTAAACTATAGGACATGAGTAAAGTAATTTTTTTGTGTGTTTTATTAATGAACATGCAATAATTAAATATGCAATCTAAATTAACCAAAATGACCTAATCCTAATGATGGGCAATTTCTAATTAAATGAACCTAGCAACAATCACTAAATGACGTGCATATGATTTTTATTTTCTTAATAAGCATGCAATCTATCCTAATATGCAATGACATGCAAAGAATGACCTAATTCTATTCTTTTTTTCTTTTTCTTTTATGAAATTAGAAATTAAAATTGCCAAGTAATTAAACGTGCAATTCAAAATGAAAAAAAAAAAAAAAAAAAACTAACAGCATAAACGAATGCATTTTTTTGATTTTATTTTTTTCTAAATTCAAAGTAAAATCTCTATTCTAAATATGCAAGATAACAAGAAATATTCTAAAACAAACCTAATCATAATTCAAATATTTTTGGATTTTTTTCTTTAACGAAAATAAAATTGATTCAACCAACACGACTATAAATCAGAAAAGATAGGATTGATATCCATAAATCGCGAATGGAATCTTAAGCGTGAGATCGGATTGTCGATTTTGCAAGAGATTGTGAGTCAGATTTCGGGCGCGAAAATCAGACTGTCAATCCCTAGTTTGAGGGGCTATTTCATTTCGAACATCTCATCCTTACACTAAGGAATAATTATACCAAAAAAGAACAAATAAAGTAAAATAACAAAAATAATAAAAAATAAAATAAGATAAATAAATAAAAGACAAAAACTACCTAAATTGATTTTGCTTTTTTTTTTTTTTTTTTTTTTTTTCCAAATAAGACAGGCGGAACGTGGTGGTCCGCCGAAGGTCCGATGAGGGCCGGCGGCGGGTGTCAGAGCTTTGGCAAGGGGGGACCAGCAGGCTGGCAGAGGCTTGGGTTGCAACGGGCCAACAAAGCAGGGGCGTTGGGGCTTCCGACGCTACGGGTCAGTGACGGCAGAGGCAGAGCAAGGGAGTTCGGGTCGTAGCTGCTACAGGGGAGCTCGGGCGTTGCAAATCGGCGACAGCGGAGGCAGAACAGGGGCACTTGAGTGCTAGTGTCACGCAGCGAACGGAAGCGTTGGGTTGTCACAGGTGAGAATGAACCGGCGGCTGTTGGGATGGAAGCCTTTTGCAAATGCAGAACTTTAGACAGAGAAAGGGCGGCGGAGCAGCAGGCGGAGGCGGAGCATTGGCGCTCGGGCTGAGGTTCAGGTTGCTGGTGGAGCGGTGTCAACAGGGGATCGCGGTGGCACGATGAGACCGACACGGAGATGGCTGAGCAACGGTGTAGCGTAGGCGCGGTGGTCGCTTGGGTGGTCGTGGCTCGGCGCGAGCTACAGGGGAAAACCGGCGGTGCAGGGGCTGCAGCGATGATGGCGCAACGAGGCAATCACAGGTGTCAAACGCTCGGAGGTGCTTGGGCAGCAACGCAGCGGTGTCTAACGGAGCCGCGAGCGCTGCAGACAGGCGGTAGTGGCGTGGTGTTGGGTGGTTGGTGGCTCTGGCATGGTGGCTCAGTGTCGGCAACGAAGAAGAACAATCTTCTTCTCTTTTCCTTTTTTTTTTTCGTTTTTTGTTGCACGTCTCTCACTGGTCTCTCCCTCTATACTGTTGTTGCTGTACCTTCTCAACAGAAGCCTCTTTTCTGCTGACTTTGCCTTTTCCTCAATGCTTTTCCTTCCTCTATTTTCTTTTTATCTCTTTTCCCAATGGACAAAGAAGAGCCCCTCTCCCTCAAGAATGAAAATCTCTTATTTTTTGTTGAATTTATGACCTCAAAAACCGAGAAAAGCCCCCTTCGTCGTGATAAAAGAAAACCCTTTTGTGCGGCCATATATTCAATGTGTGGCCTCTGGAAACCCTACACATTTAACCTTCATATAGGCCACAGATTAGGGTTTAATTTTTCCAAATCAATATCCACGAAGATTCTTTTTTCAAACGCAATATTTGTTTTTTCGAACGCAATATTTTTTGTCACATTTGGCCCATAAAAAAAATTTCATCATATCCCAAAAAAATTTCAAAATTTCTATTTTTCACGATATAGTTTTCGATCATTAAAAAAAATAGGCTTGGGTCAATTTGCTTGCTTCGTGGGCTTAGTCCAGCCTGCCAAGTTAAAGCTCAGAACCACTAATTCAAACCCATCCGTCGCTGGTCTAATAAATAAATGCAAAAAATGTAAATTAAAAATAAATGCACCTAAATCTATATGGTATGCCATTAATATTTTTTCAGGGATAAAATTAACCCCTAATTTTTTAATGCGATAAATGACTAAACAGGTTGCCAAAATTTAAGTGTCAACAGTTGCCCCTTTTTGAAGGCAAGCTTGAAGAGGTTGCATTCAAAGACAAATTGAGACCTAAATTTTGACCACATGTAATGAATGATTTTTTTTTTTTCGAAATGAATTCTATTTTTTAGAAATGCAACTTTTTATGATGCATGGAAATGCTAATGCAAATGCATGATGCGAAAGGAAAGAACGTACCTACAGTCACTTATCAATCAGTGTAGTAAAGCATCTTGAGGTACATGATAAATCTCAATTTACTCCACAAGTACCCAGTTTTCACTCAGGTTCCTTGAAGAGTCTAACATGTAATAGATTAAAACATCCAGGCTGAGAAGAACATTCACATCCAGAGTGAAGTGTTCAACGAAAAGAATTATGACATCTAGATCCAAACTAAGATGTTAAGATTTTTTTAAAACTCAAAATACCTAGATCCAGGCTAAGGTATAACGAGAAAGATAAAAAAACATTCATGTCCAGAGTGAAATGTTCAATGAAAAGAATTAAGACATTCAGATCCAGAATTGAGATGTCAAGAATTTGTACTCGAAATACCTAGATTCAGACTAAGATATAACGAGAAAGATCGAAAAACATTCATGTCTAGAGTGAAATGTTTAACGAAAAGAATTAAGACATCAAGATCCAGACTGAGATGTCAAGAATTTGTACTCAAAATACCCAGATCCAGACTAAGGTATAACGAGATAGACTGAAAAACATTCACATTCAGAGTGAAATCTTTAGACGAAAATAATTAAGACATCCAGATCTAGACTGAGAAGTCAAAATTTTGAACTCGAAATACCTAGATCTAGATTAAGGTATAACGAGAAGGATTGAAAAACATTTACATCCAGAGTGAAATGTTTGAATGAAAATAATCAAAACATCCGGGCCCAGACTGAGATGTCATGATTTTTGAATCTCGAAATACCTAGATCCAGACTAAGGTATAACGAGAAAGATTGAAAAACATTCACATCCAAAGTGAAATGTTTGAATAAAAATAATCAAGACATCCGGGTCCAGATTGAGATGTCATGATTTTTGAAGCTCGAAATACCTAGATCCAGACTAAGGTATAACGAGGAAGATCGAAGAACATTCACATCCAAAGTGAAATGTTCAGCGAAAATAATCAAGACATCCGGGTCTAGACTGAAATGTCATGATTTTTGAAGCTCAAGATACCTAGATCCAGACTAAGTTATAACGAGAAAGATTGAAAAACATTCACATCCAGAGTGAAATGTTTGAATAAAAATAATCAAGACATCTGGGTCCAGACTGAGATGTCAAGAGTTTGGGACTCGAAATACCTAGATCCAGACTAAGGTATAACGAGAAAGATAAAAAAAAAAAAAAAAAAAAAAAAAAACATTCACATCCAGAGTGAAATATTTAGCTGAAAATAGTTAAGACATCCAAATCCAGACTGAGATGTCAAAATTTTGGAACTCGAAATACCTAGATCCACACTAAGGTATAACGAGAAAGATCGAAGAACATTCACATCCAGAGTGAAATGTTCAACGAAAAGAATTGAGACATCTAGATCCAAACTGAGATGTTGAAATTTTGGAATGTAGTTTGTATGGAAATACTAATGCAAATGGTAAAGGAACCTACTTGGAATATCTTACCTTCAAGGAGGGTAAAGTGATTCAAGGTAGTTGGCGTTACACGTCCAGGACTCGTACCTTTCTACGGTCGCCTAGCATTGCAACATAGATTATCTGATCAGGACCCGAACCTTTCTTCAATCGCCTTAATCAGACTGAATCTGGAAAAAGATCTCTAGGGGACAGCTCAATCGAGTCGAGTGTCGGTGCACTTGAGGGGGAATACCCTTGCAATGACAAGTATTTAAGGTATGGATAGAGATATACTTACTTGGTAACATCTCTGATCCTCGAGGATATGTCTCCTGCAAAACATGGTTGTAGGAGAGCAACATGCATTTGTAATCACAAACATGCATTAATCCAAGAGAAGTTCATGTGTGATGGTTTCTATGAATCTTGCATCACCTAATTTCTATTGGGAAAGATTTCAAAAGAACATTCCAATTTGAACAGATGAGTGTCATGGATATGTCAAGTGAGGGATCTTTCGGTCTAAAAGGACTTTTCACTCATCCTCATTAAAAATGGCTATTTCATCCTGACCTTTGATGTAGGATTTTGACAATCACTCTATCTCACTGTCATCATGCCAAACAAGGGTCTGAGTAATCTCACAAGTGGTACGACCTTACCAATTTGAGAGGTCTTTAATAGAGACCGTAATGTGGGCTTGGTTAACGGCTTAACAAGGGAGACTCTTTCAGTCGAGACTATTGAAAAATGACATTTCACAATTATCTTTGGATTTACAAGTCAAGAAGCATACAAAATGAGGCAGAAATTATCTTACTCGCACTTCTTCAAGCGATGCTTTCAAACATATGAACTTTTACGTTAACTCAAGTGCCATAATCTGAAGAGACTTTGCAAGGGACGTAACGTAGGCTTGGTTCATGGGTTGAGAAACGGAAGGATTGTTAGACTCAAAAAGTGTTTGGGGGTCAAAGTTGGTGATCATCTTGACATCTCCAATTTTCTTCTTCACCATCGAGAATTTTCTCCATATCGAGACTCCATTGAGTGTAATATCTCAGCATTTGAGTTTTTTTAGTACCGCCTTACTGGGGATACGACTTCAACCAATGTTTGATTGATTTTTTTCTTTTTGGGCATTGGCCTTGCTTTTACCCGACACACTGCTTTTTCATACCCCTTATTTTTTTTGCACTTATTTTCTTTGGATTCGCACAGCCTACATCTTTTATTAGCATTCTAAACTATGCTACTTGAATGGTTTGTTTTTTCTTACCTTGCCCCAGTGTGGGGGGTGATCACCAACTGAGTTTAATGTGAAATGAATTCATAGGCTCAAATGGGCTATGCAATGGATAAAATTATATAGGATATAGAAAGAACTGCTCTTCGTCATCCTAAGGCACTTCAATTACCGTATAACCTACACTGCGAAGGCAATACTCGAAGATTGATGCAAGTGTAAGTAAGGAAATTCCTATCATTTATTTCAAATTTTGTCCTAATGTGGGATGATTCTTGACAGGGATAATTTGAAAAATCATGTGTGTGGGCTCAAAGGGCTAAACAATGGATATACCTGTAGTGTTTCGGGTAGAAGAAGAAACTGTCTCTCATCACCTCGGTTGACGTACCCTTTGCGAGACCACCCTTTTTCCTTGTGGGCATGGAATTTTTCCACACAACTCACCAGGGATTAGTGTATGAAACAATGTATGGAATAAGGTTTGCCTTTCGTCATTCCAAAATATCTCATTTGACACATTCAATCCATCTCACACAATTCATCAGGGAAAACATGCAAGATTTACAAAAAATTTGAATAATTGAATTTGCAACTCATTGAGGCAATTTATTCATCATAAAAATGCTTGTAGTTCAAAACATGACATAGCAAATTCTATCATGGGTAATATTTCTTGACAGCATCGGAATTAATTGGAGTGGAAAACTCACGACCATCCATTTCTGTCAAGATCAAGTCACCTCCAGGAAGTACCTTCTTCACGACATATGAACCACTATAATTCGGAGCAAACTTGCCCCCAAGATCTGGAAAAATTGGCAATAGTTCCTTAGAACAAGATCGTTTACCTCCTTGGCTTTTTTAGTGTCACTTAAATTAATAGTGATGGTCTGCTTGGATGTAAGAGCCTTGGCTCTTTCATGTTGTTCCCAACTACACTGCACCTCAATGGAATCTTCAATCGAGTCTTCAATCTTTTCTCATCGATCAAGTTTTCGGGATCATCATCATCAGCACTTGTTGCATTAGATTGGACCATTTCCACACATTTTCATGCTATATGATCATCTCTGAAACAGGAAGTAGAAGGATCAAAAAGACCAACACAGTAAATCACATTTTATTTTATTTTAAAATTTTTGATTTTTTTTAAAAGTGATGGTCTGCTTGGATGTAAGAGTCTTGGCTCTTTCATGTTGTTCCCAACTACACTGCACCTCAATGGAATCTTCAATCGAGTCTTCAGTCTTTTCTTATCAATCAAGTTTTCGGGATCATCATCATCAGCACTTGTTGCATTAGATTGGACCATTTCCACACATTTGCATGCTATGTGATCGTCTTTGAAATAGGAAGTAGAAGGATCAAAAAGACCAACACAGTAAATCACATTTTATTTCATTTTATAATTTTTGATTTTTTTTAAAAGCATTTGGAAAAGCCTTTTTTGAAACATTTTGGCACGAGAAAGTATGATAAAGACGAAGCCTCAGAATTCTCCTTGGATTTTTCTTTCATTTTATCGGTTAGATATCATCACCGGGCTAGTTTGGTTTACCTTATCATGCCCTCAAAATAAAACTCGTAATTTTATTGAAATTCATCAATCAATTACATATATTAAATGGAAAATGTGATTCCTAAGCCCTAAAAAGAAAGCAAATGAAGAAATTAAAAACAATTCCTAGAAAGCGAAAACAATTCCTAAAAAGCGATAAAATTTCCTATAAAGCTATAAAAATTCCCGTGTAGGGGAATGTGCAAAAGTAACAAGTTAGTCTTGTGTCTTCTGAAAGTCCTTCGTCAATGGCTCCTATGAAGAGGTCATTGAACAGACTTGTGATTCTTTCTAGGGCATCATCAGAGTTCTCTGTCTTTGGAGGCGTCGGATCATTCATGCCATCTCATTCATCTGGAACTGTCGCGGGGATCAATATAAAAGTTGGGAGGAGCCGAATACTTCACCAAATAATCGAATTTGCCACTTAGCTACCCTAGAGCGTCCATCACTTCCGCTTCATCTTGCTCCGTCTTAGGGACATTGTCAGGCTTAATTTTTTCGGCAGTGACCAACAATGGGTCATCTTCCAGTTTAGGCATGTCGTCATCACCCATAATTTGAGCCTTGCTTGTTGGCTTCGGGACAACTATCCGAGGGAGAGCGGGTGCAAGAGTCGGATTCGCTTGGATGGATTGGATTTGAACTATCATAAGTTGCATAGAGGCGAGCAACTGTTGGAGTTGGTCTTCCATAGCGGACATGTGATCACGCATTTCAGTTTGGTCGGCCATTCTAGTCTCTTGATCGTGTGATTATGGGTGAACATGAGGGATCCGTTATTGTGGCATCCCAAAATTCATGACGACCTCTAGTTACATTAAAGTCTATGAATAGGTGATGGAAGTACCATTAAGTTATTTTATAGCCATTTAATCCATAATTTGCAATAAGATTTATGGCCAAGCTTTTAATGGATAATTATTTGATAGGAAATAAAATCCTATCATTGGCCATGTGTTTTATAAATTGGAATTTATGGATTTATGATTTCAAGTTTTATGGGCATATGAAATTGTAATTTAGTATTTATATAAGTGGGGATTTAAGGTAAATTATTAAAAGTAAAAATGGACTTATTTAAGAAAATTTTGGGCCATTTAAGCTTGGACTTTAGGCCCAAGTGTATTGGCCTAAAGTGGGCCAAGAGGCCCAGCCCAAGGAGCCCATGAAGTGGTCGACCAAGCTGGCCCAAGATTGGCCCAAGAAGAAGGCCCATCAACCTTGCATGTAATCGGACAAAAGTGGCATGAAGGAGGTGAAGCATGGTGGACACTTGTCTTCCTCCACAATTACACTTGTCCCTTGCCATTAGACACTTGTCCATCTTACATCCACTTAATCATTTTCTTTCATGCAAAAATAGAGTTAATTAATTAATCAAAAAGCAAGAAAAGGGGAGGGGATTCTCAGAAGTAAGAGAGAGAAGAGAGACCGAGAGAAATTGAGAGTGAGAGAAACCGAGAGAAAGGAAGAAGAGATCACGCGAGGAAGAGCTGCCCGTCCGTCGTCCATGTGCCATCGTTCGCTTGATCTTAGAGGCAAGTTGGGATCCATATTCTGCTCTTGCATGTGTGCCTTGCATGTGTGATTGTTTGGCGGTAGATCTCGGATGCTTAGGGTATGAGAAACCGAAGCTAGAGTGTGTTGTTCTTGAGAATGTATTCTGTTTTCGTCTATACCGCCTGACCCAGAATGTTGTAGAGGCTTCCATGTGGGTTTTGAGTTGGATTTTGGCTTCGACTTCTTCACGAAAGTTGTAGACAACATCTCAAAGTATAACATACTAAAATTTGAGACAAAATGGCTGAGTTTTAAGGGGTGAAACCCTTCCTCTACAAAAGCGCTAGATCTGGAACTGTTTTGTCGACCTCTTAGTGGTTTTGTGTGTTGCATGTCACTTTTTACTAAGAATTTCACTTCGACTTCTCACGAAAGTTGTAGAGAACATCCTGATGATTAACATACTCAAATTTGAGGTAAAAAGAACAAGTGTAGCCTAGTGAAAAGATTTTCTTTTGAAGACGGCAGATCTGGAAGTATGGTACTGGACTCCCGGGACTTTGTGGACTAAATGGTGACTATCCTTTGAGAATCTCACCTAGATCCCTTAATCAAAGTTGTAGCGGACCTTTTGAGGCAAAACATATAAAAAATTTAGAGGAAATGAAGGAAGATAAGTAGGCGAAACCTCAATTTTTCAGAGACAGCTAAACTGGACTGTTCGGTACTAGGAACAGGAGCTTTGACCATCTATAGTTAATTATCTAGAGCGAATCTGGCCTAGATGTCTTCATGAAAAATCTACCTTAGGGTCTTGACTATAACCTGTAAAATTTCATAATTTTTGGAGGTCATTCGGGTATTTTAATCAAAATATTTCAAGAACTGCGCAATCTGATTTTATCCGAATTTTGCATGCTGTATTGTGTGAGCTATATATCCTTGTGTAAAGCTCTTTTGGGAATGTGTTCTTCATGGAGTTGCTACCTTTTTGTCTTGTCTATCACATGTTCTGATTTTATGATTTTTGAAGATCATATGGATATTTAATTTACATGTTTTCCGAAATTGTGCAAGCTGAAATTTGGTAAATCTCAAAAGTCATGATGTATGGATTATTCTAAGTTGTATGGACCCCATGGAGTGTATTGTCATAAGTGATTGGATCTTGTTGCATATATGATGATGATTGGAACTACACATAAGAATCAAATGCTGAAAATGATCTTGTTTGCCATCATATTATATGCCATGTTGAAATTGAACTATAATTGGGAATGTGAACTATGATAAACGAGAAAATGCTAGGGAGTGCCAGATGCCCGGTGGCCTAGTGGCGTAATTCCGGAGGGTCCTCGGGAGTTTCGAGATGCCCGGTGGTATACGGTACGTAATTCCAGAGGGGGGGAATCCTGGTGGTATGTCGGTACGTAATTCCGGAAGCCTTGGAGGTTTGTGCCCAGGGGGATGCCTCGTGATGCTAGTTGGGATGCAAGATGCCTGGAATGTGGGGGGCCGGATGCCCGGTTGTATTTTGAATACATGCCCGGAGGTTACTCGCGATGCCTGGTTGGATGCGAGCGATAAATGTGGGATGCAAATATTGGTCCCGGGAAAGAGAAATGTGGTGGCCCAAAATGAAAGAATAAAATTGGGAAATTGAAATTAAATTATGCATGGTATGGCAACATGTATGCATGAGTGCATGATGGTGAATGCATGGATGTATATGCACCTATGGCATGATGGTACATGTATAATATGATGATGGTGAGTGCATGGATGTATGTGCACCTATGGCATGATGGTACACGTATGACATGAGTACATGGATGTATATACACCTATGGCTTGATGGTACATGTATGATATGATGATGATGAGTGTATGGATGTATGTGCACCTATGGCATGATGGTACATGTATGACATGATGATGATGAGTGTATGGATGTATGCGCACCTATGGCATGATGGTACATGTATGATATGATGATGATGAGTGTATGGATGTATGTGCACCTATAGCGTGATGGTACATGTATGACATGATGGTGATGATTACATGAAGATGTATGTACATGTGGTATGATGACATATGCATGGCTTCAAGGTAAGTTATGCATGGGTGCATGAATGACATGTGTTATGCTATGATTGTTATGATTGTATTGTGTGATGCATTGAGTGGTTTATTGGATCTTTTACCTGCTGAGTGGCTGTACTCACCCCTTCGGGGACCAACATTTCAGACTAGATAAGATACCTCTGCTGTCACTGCTACCAGTAGATGGATCAAGTGGTTGGATATGACCGCAAGGAGGAGGATAGCAAAGGAAGGAACTTTTGGACGCCGACACTGATCGATGAACTTTGAGTATAGACTGTTGAAGGAGATGTCGGTCATCTTTTGAAGTATAGCCGAGTATAGAAGACTACGGCATTTTGATGTACCGATGAATGATGTCCATCTAGTTTAAGTAAATAAAAGTGTACGGCTTTTACCTATAAATGTTTAGTTGGTGTGCATCGTTTTTTGAATATAGGGAAGGGAGTTGATGGATGTGCTTCCGTTACATGAATTGCGCAAGGGACCGATAATAAAAGATGTAAACCCCATGGTTGTATGGACCCGCTGCAATTGAAATGGTATCAGAGTGACATGTTATTAGGGAAAGTGAATGGTAAGCGAACTGTGGCGCCCCAAATCGGATCGGGGGCAGTCGAGGGGTGCCACAGTTATCACCTAATTAGAATGAATGAAAATATGTAAGCATGAGGTGAAAATAGAGAACCAATCCATAACAATGATCTAATCGATTTTTTTCATTTTTTCATGAAAAGTTCGTACAATAAGGAATTTCCTAAAAAGAGAGCTAGAAAAATAGACATCCTAGCAAGATCAAATTTCCTAGACATGAGTCGAAAGCAAATTCTCCAAAGTTTTTTTTTTTTTTTTAATTTTCCAAATGATTCATTGTATGGAAATTTCTTCATTTCATCTCTAATTGACAAAGGAGTTAAATCAATAATTGACCTAAATTGTCATGGACCGACCAAAAGCACGACGAAATAATTTGCATGGTATAGGGATAGAAGACTTACTTCACTAAGGAAAATCGACGGCAATCACATAGACATGCACATGAGATGTGAGGCTCGATTTCTACTCTAGACATGCTTAGCAAAGTGAAGCCACAAGGATGATCGGGCTAGCCATGGGCATGCGAACTAAGTCGGGTCCTCATAACTCCAGCTTGGTCAAAGAGCCGACCTGGGTTATGGGCATGTGAACCAAGATGGGTACTCTTGACACCAAAAAAGAAACTTCAGGATCGAGATGGGTGACTTATACCGCGGGCATGCGGTCAAAGTGGTATCCATCTCGATACCATCCTACAGGATGCGGCCCAGGTCCAATGGCAAATTGTGTGTACAATAGTGTAGTATAAATGCAAGGCACGCACGACAATTTATATCAAGCAACACTTCATATCTGAAGGTAAACCATACATTCCCAGCTCCATCCTATAAGACAAGGGTTAGCAATCACTACTCCTCTTATACCTCCCAATCTGCAAGAACATTTAACACCATAAATGTTAGGGACGTACCTAGAATCTTCGTTGCCAAACAAAAACAATTTTAAAAAAAGAGAAAATTGGCCTAACTCCACTAAGTGTTTTAACTCAAGGTCCCCAGTGGAGTCGCCAAGCTGCAGCGACCTAAATTTCGAGTGCACCACCTAAAATCAGGCTAATGGACTACTAAGTCTAACTTAGCTCAAGCTCTCCCAAGCCCATACCAATTCACGACTTAGGTTCAAATATCTAGCATGCAAAATGGAGTTGCCACTAATCAGTTTACAGTAGGTCGATTAGACACATAAGTAAAATAATGGGAGAATTATTTTACTTCTACGAACCTGAGATTTTGGGTACGGGAACTTGATTACATTAGATTTCTCTAACGCTCCTTCAGTACCTTTCTCTTTTATTTTGAAAAATGTTTGGCAAGCAGCTTGAATTGGTTTTAATTTATCCTAACATGTGAGGTTATCATGCGAGTGCACAAACCACCGATTTAACACTTAAGAAAGCAAATAAATAAAATGCAAGACTTATCTCATAGCAACGAAAGCATCTGTGTTGTTAAATAAGTATTCACATCGACAATCCTAGATATGATTTCTAATTAACACGCAATCACTCAATTTTTGTTTTCACTTTATTTAATGAGAATCTAATCTGTATGCAATGCAATGTTACTAATCTAACATGCAATGATATGACATAGCAATATAGCCTAAACTGTATGACATGAGTAAAGTCAATTTTTTTTTTTTTTTGTGTTTTATTAATGAACATGCAATAATTAAATATGCAATCTAAATTAACCAAAATGACCTAATCCTAATGACAGGCAATTTCTAATTAAATGAACCTAGCAACAATCACTAAATGACGTGCATATGATTTTTATTTTCTTAATAGGCATGCGATCTATCCTAATATGCAATGACATGCAAAGAATGACCTAATTCTATTCTTCTTTTTTTCTTTTTCTTATATGAAATTCGAAATTAAAATTGCCAAGTAATTAAACGTGCAATTCAAAATTTAAAAAAAAAAAAAAAAAACTAACAGCCTAAACGAATGCATTTTTTTGATTTTATATTTTTTCTAAATTCAAAGTAAAATCCATATTCAAAATATGCAAGATAACAAGAAATATTCTAAAACAAACCTAATCCTAATTCAAATATTTTTTGGATTTTTTTCTTTAACGAAAATAAAATTGATTCAACCAACGCGACGGTAAATCAGAAAAGATAGGATTGATATCCATAAATTGGCGAACCATATCTCGCGCATGAGATCGGGTTGGCCAATTTTTAAATAAATCACGAATCGAATCTCAAGCGTGAGATCAAATTGTCGATTTTGCAAGAGATTGTGAGTCAGATTTCGGGCGCGAAAATCGGACTGTCAATCCCTAGTTTGAGGGGCTATTTCAATTCAAACATCTCATCCTTCCACTAAGGAATAATTATACTAAAAAAGAACAAATAAAGTAAAATAACAAAAATAATAAAAAATAAAATAAGATAAATAAATAAAAGAAAAAACTACCTAAATTGATTTTGCTTTTTTTTTTTTTCCAAATAAGACAGGCAGCAACGTGGTGGTCCGCCAAAGGTCGGGCGAGGGCCAGCGGTGGGCATCGAAGCTCCGGCGAGGGGGGACCAGCAGGTCGGCAGAGGCTCAGGTTGCAGCGGGCCAGTGAAGCAGGGGCTTCGAGGCTTCCGGAGCTGCGAGTCAGCAATGGCAGAGGCGAAGGAAGGGCGTTCAGCTCACGGTTGCTACAGGGGAGCTCGGGCGCTGCAAATCGGCAACGGCGGAGGCGAAACAGGGGTGCTCGAGTGCTGGTGTCGTGCAGCGAACAGAAGCGTTGGGTTGTCGCGGGTGAGGATGAACCGGCGGCTGCTGGGACTGAAGTCGTTTGCAGATGCAGAGCTTCGGATAGAGCAGGGGCGACGGAGCAGTAGGTGGAGGCGGAGCACTGGCACTCGGGCAGAGATTCGGGTTGCTGGTGGAGTGGCATCAACAGGGGGGTTGCGGTGGCGTGATGAGACCGATACAAAGATGGCAGAGCAGCGGTGCGGCGCAGGCATGGTGGTCACTCGAGTCGTCGTGGGTCGGCGCGAGCTACAGGGGAAAACCGATGTCGCAGGGGTTGCAGCGACAGTGGCGCGGCGAGGCAATCGCAAGCGTCAAACTTTCAGAGGCACTCGGGCAGCAACACGGCGGTGTCTAACAGAGCTGCGAACGCTGTAGACAAGCGGTAGTGGCGCAGCATTGGGTGGCTGGTGGCTTTGGCACGGTGGTGGCTTATCGTCGGCAACGAAGAAGAAGAACAGTCTTCTTCTCTTTTCCTTTTTTTTTTTTTTCCTTTTTTGATGCACGTCTCTCACTGGTCTCTCCCTCTCGTCTGTTGCTTTGATGTACCTTCTCAGTAGAAGCCTCTTTTTTGCTGACTTTGCCTTTTCCTCAATGCTTTTCCTTCCTCTTTTTTTTTTCTTCTTTTTTCCCAATGGACGAAGAAGAGCCCCTCTCCCTCAAGAACAAAAATCTCTTCTTTTTTGTTGAATTTCTGACCTCGAAAACAGAGAAAAGCCCCCTTCGTCGTGATAAAAGAAAACCCTTTTGTGCGGCCGTATATTCAATGTGTGGCCTCTGGAAACCCTACGTGTTTAGCCTTTATATAGGCCAGAAATTAGGGTTTAATTTTTCCAAATCAATATCCACGAAGATTCTTTTTTCAAACCGCAATATTTTCTTTTCCGAACGCAATATTTTTTGTCACATTTGGCCCATAAAAAAAAAATTCCATCATATCTTAAAAAAATTTCAAATTTCTATTTTTCACGATATAATTTTCGATCACTAAAAAAAACAGATTTGGGCCAATTTGCTCACTTCGTGGGCTTAATGCAGCTTGCCAAGTTAAAGCTCAGAACCACTAATTCAAACCCATCCGTTGCCGGTCCAATAAATAAATGCTAAAAATGCAAATTAAAAATAAATGCACCTAAATCTATATGCTATGCCATTAATATTTTTTCAAGGATAAAATTAACCCTTAATTTTTTAATGGGATAAATGACTAAATAGGTCGCCAAAATTTAGGTGTCAACAATCTCCAATCTCACCCCTTTAGTCCTCTTGACTAGTCCACCTTGGCAGCTGGCTTTCTCAGCCTAATTTCCAGCCATAACACTCCTTCTAGAAGCCATTGAAATAGTCCAATTGTTGTGGGCAAGGGGGCATACGAATTTCATCACATTTTCCCTCAATTCCTCCTCAAATCATTCTTGAATCAACTCAAATTGGCTCTTAAAAATTCAATCGAGGTACTCACGATCAAATTGATATTTTTCCTCGCCCATAGAACCTACTTGCATCCCAATTTCGCAATAAAAAACGGTCTTATGATTTTCCCGATCGAAAACGGCCCTATTTCGACTTTTTTCGCCAAAATCTCGATTTGCATAAAAATCTCCGGAGACTGAGTCGACATTCTTAAAATGACTCGTGACATGAAAAAACTTTCAATTTCTGAAATCGGATTCAAATTCGTGGTTAATTTCAATCCGGCGCGATTTTAGCGTGACCTAAGCTACCAAGTAGTTTTTAGAAATTTTTAGTGCAAATGACCTGTGGTCGATTTTCTTCGAGCTACAATGAACCTCTTCGACACATTGGCAACTCTTGATTGTCGTGAAAATCTCAAGGATTCAAATTTGGACACAGGGTACCAAAATGATAGAAAAATCAGTCTAATGCCGATCGATGAGAATTTTGTAATTTAGTGGAATCACCCACGTTTAGCCATACATCTCTATCGAATCGACCTATCTCTGATCTCTAATCGAAAATGATCTATGCAGATGAGCACGGTCGAGTAGTCGAGTCCTGGTCGAATCCTCAAGTCTAATGCATTAAAATTCCTTAATGACTTCCTCAGATAGTCTAGTTATCTCACGAGTGATCAGCTCTGAGAATAGCACTATAGGCTCATTGATGAAATGCCCGATTAATTTAATTGAAAGCAGAACTGAAAATTTATGATGTCACAGATGAATAAGTATCAAAGTAGTCAAGACCATCTTTTTGTCTAAACCCTTTAGCTACAAGCCGAGCTTTGTACTTATCAAAGGAACGATTAGCTTTTAGTTTTTTTCTTGAATATCCATTTACATCCAATTGGTTTATTTCTAGGTTGAAGATCAATCAATTCCCATGTATGATTACTTAGGATAGAATTGACTTCATTGTCAACAGTTTCTTTCCAGAAAGGAGCATCTGGAGATGACATTGCCTCTTTAAATGTTTGGGGCTCACCTTCTAACATGTATGTTAGAAAATCAGGTCCGAAAGATTTTTCAATTCGAGACATTTTACTCCTTTGAAGTTCGGCTTCTTTCGTCATAAATTCGTCATTCTCAAATTCTAAGTCTCTAAGCATTTTCTAAGAAAGTTCTTCTTGATTTCTTTTTGCAAGATATATATCCTAAAAAAATTCAGCATCCCTTGATTCTAGGATTGTATTGACATGGATTTCCACATTTTCAGATTTGTGAACCAAAAATCTATATGCATTACTATTTTGAGCATAATCGATGAATATGCAATCCACCATTTTAGGTCCCAACCGAGTTTGTTTAGGAGGAATTGCCACCTTGGCCAAGTATCCCCACACTTTTAGAAAATTGTAGGATGGCAACTTTCCATTCCATAACTCGTATGGAGTTTTACCTGTCTTTTTGTTGGGTATTTTATTAAGAATATAATTTGCAGTTAAAACTACCTCCCCCCACAAGTTCTGAGGTAAACTTGAACTCAAAAGCATGGCGTTAGCCATCTCCTTTAGTGTCTTGTTCAATCGTTCAACAACTCCATTTTTTTGTGGAGTATAAGGTGCAATTGTTTGGAGAATTATTCCAAAACTAGCACAAAATTCTTTGAAATTGATTGAACTGTATTCTCATCCTCTATCAGACCTAAGCACTTCGATTCGTTTATCAAGTTGGTTTTCAACTTCATTTTTATACTTGACAAACATGCTCATAGTCTCATCCTTGCTAGTTAGTAAATAAACATAGCAAAATCTAGTACAGTCATCCACTAATGTGATGAAGTACTTCTTTCCGCCTCTACTTTCTACAAACTTTAAATCACATAGATCACTATGGATTAATTGTAGAGGTTCACTTGTCATTTCAACGGATTGAAAGGTTTCTTGGCAAACTTGGCCTGAACACAAGTCTCACACTTGTAACGAGCATCCAACTCAAATCTTGGAATTATCCCCAAGTTTACTATTCTCTTCATTGTACCATAGTTTACATGTCCTAATCTATCATGTCATAGATAAAGAGACACAACTGTATAAACTGAAGACTTTTCTTTATTAATAGTCTTTGGATACACATAATTCGAGTTTACATCAATGACAGCCACATTGGCTTTAAATAGGTTATTACACAAGTACCATTTCCTCACATACATCCCTCTTTTCGAAAGCACAAACTTGTCAAATTCAAATACAACTTTGAAACCCTTCTTGACAAGTATGGGGTTAGAAATTAAGTTTTTCCGAATCTCTAGTACATGCAGCACATTCAGCAAGGCGACCTCCTCGCTAGATGTAAATTTTAGGATCACATTTCCTCTTACGGCAATTTTTGCTGATGCAGAGTTAGCCATATAAAGCTTCTCATCTTCTTCAGCTTCTCATAAGATGAGAACATGTTTTTATCTGCACAGATGTAATTTGTGATACCTGTGTCTAGCCATCAGCCATTAGTGTTCGACACCAGAGATACTTCGAACATTACCACAACGAACAATCTCTTAATATTGTCATGTTCTGTCAAATTCAGTTGCTGGGTTGCACCATCGTTCTTGCTTTTTTTCGGGTACTTCTTGCAATCCTTAGCACGATGGCCAGGCTTGTTGCATATAAAACATGTCCCTTGGAATTTCTGGAACTATTCATTTTGTTTGCCTTTTCCTTGAAAAGACATCTTTCTTTTTCTATCTTGCTTGGATTTGCAAGATTCTACATCGTTGGCCTTTGGCTCAGAAGAAGGGTTCGCATTCCTTCTATTGTCCTCCTCAATTTTGAGGTGCAAAATGAGATCTTCAAGGCTCATCTCCTTCCGTTTGTGCTTCAAACAATTTTTGAAGTCGGACCAGCCTGGAGGTAGTTTCTCAATCATGGCTGCCACTTGGAATGATTCACTAAGTATCATTCCTTCAGCAGAGATGTCACTTAGAATTAATTGCAATTCTTGAACCTGACTCATGACAGATTTAGAATCCACTATCTTGTAGTCCAAGAATTTGGCAACCACAAATTTCTTGGTGCCAGCGTCCTAAATTTTGTATTTCTTCTCTAAGGACTCCCAGAACTATTTAGTAGATTCAATATTACAATAAACATTATATAGTGAATTCACTAAACAGTTAAGAATATAATTTCGGCATAAGAAGTCCCCATGCTTCCAAGCCTCCAATGCACCGAGCGTCATGACATCATGCTCATCTGGACTAATTACCGGGCACACCTCCAATAAATATTTTGTCATATTTAGCATGGTCAGATAGAAGAACATCTTCTGTTGCCACTATTTAAAGCCCACTCCGATAAATTTCTCCGATTCCTCATTAGTTGTAACTGGAGGTGTTGCCATCACAGTAGGCAAGGTTCGTTGAACCATCCCTCCAGAAACAGAGCCAAAAGCCATTTGGCTTGTATTGTTCTGAAAAACAGTCCTAGACATACTAGTCGTATGATTTGTACCCGCACCACCAAAATTGGTGTTGGCCCAAGGGCCCGTAGCATTGGCTGCTACAAATTCAGACCCTGAGGGTTGAACATCTTCCATAGCAATGGTCGAATCGACCATAGGAATGTCTCCTAAAACATTCTGGACTTTGAAGGGCACTTAATTGTTTTCAACCATCTCAATAATCTGACAAGAACAACAAACAGTAAGTGATATAATCGCCTTAAGATTGTTGGAAATTAATCCAGAGAAAACAAACTGTTTGTTGTAATCAGAACATAAAATTAGAGGTGAGGTATGGATATCTGAATTTCCTTAAGGCGATTAGTTCCTGCTAATGGTGCTCCACAGATTCATGAACTATGCCTCTCAAGATACAACACCTGGAACTTGTTTGGATTAGCACTATGCAAACAGGACTCAGTTGAACCGTTCAATTGAACTGACACACTCAGAAAAATCAGAAGCGTAGAAAGTATATCAAAGCCTTTTTGGAATCGAGTCGAAAAAAAACGAAAAACGTTATGAAGCTCTATGCTCCTTTCTATTTATAGAGCTTTTTAGTTCATGTACAGAAGAGATACATGAATTAAATAGGCGCATGTATCCATGAAATTCATGAATCAAGAGATTCATGAATTCGGAGACACGTGAATTCAAGAGATTCGTGAACTCAATAAATACATAAACTAAAAGATACATGAATCTAGGAAATTCATGAATTCAATAGATACGTGATTAGAAAAGATGTATCTTAATTTATTGGCTTTTGTCGATTCATTAACCATAATTATAACAAAACTAAACCTAAACTACATGTATACTATCTAAATGAAACTGACTGAATCGTGTACTCAAAACTAACACCTACGTAAGACCTAGTTTTCCAACTATTTCCTAATTTTTGTTTTTTATGAGAAAAGAGGACACGGGCTGGGGCCCTTGGGCCTAGTCCAAATATGGATCATACTTGGACATCGTGGTATCTAGGCCGTGGACACAGTTGAGCTTTGATATCTAGCCCCCTCAATTGAACTAAATCCTACCCACCAAAAAACAATCTGAGCCCAAACATTTATAAACTAAGTCAAGCCCAAACTGTTCTAAACTAAATCAAGCCTAAACTCACTAAAACCAAAGCAAACCCAAATTTAGTAAAATTCAACCTAAGCACATTTATTATTTTCTTTTTTCTCTATTTTTATATTACTTTTTATTCTCTTTTCTCTCTGTTTTCCCCCTTTTGTTTCCCTTCACAGATCTATATTATGTTAAGCTTAAGAAACAAAACACTAAAATTACCAACAAATCTCCACCCAAATCCAAACCGTTAATCGGGTGGGTCTAACACTAGGGCCCACATAATCAATGGTCTAAATGGTGCTTAGCAGACAATGTAATGTAAGCCCAACGACATCGAGATGAGAATCAAGTCGAGTTATTGTGCACTACTCTAATAGAAAATTTTATCGATAAAACAGTTTGGGCTTTTCTTGTGTGCATAGGAATATCCTATGGGTGTGTTATTGACTTTCACATCCAATATCCAGATTAGCAAGCAAAGAACACCCCCAAGTGCCACAACTTAGCATGGAGGACACATAAGTGTTAAAACTTCCAAAAAATACATTTATATATCACTTAAAAAAAAAAAATCGGACACTTAAGTGCCAACTCCAGTGAGGCTTGCTAGAAATCCAATGTGACATTATTTTATTAATAAAACCAGTCTACGTGACTTGTCGAAAATCCGACATGGCTTGTCTTGACACTTAAGTGTACCTTTTGGAAGTTTTGGCACTTATGTGTTCCTCTATGCTAAGTTGTGGCACTTGGAGTGTTCTCGTATCCCAAATTAGCAGAGTACCCAAGTCCCTTAAGAAATCTCTATCTTGTGCATGGTTATATTTGTGCGAATTTATCCCGCAATTTTGAATTCGTATATTCTAATAATGTTAGCCATGTGTTTGATTAAATTTAGATTACCATGAAAACAAGGCATCTAGATACTCAAAACAAATGTTGATGCCAAACCTCCAAAAGTCCAAAATAAAGTTTAAAAAGAGAGAAAAAATTAAACTGATCAAAACAAGCTCGATTAATTGCCGTTTGCATACATAAGATTAATGATCATTGTCATGTCCGTGCCCCTTTAATTTTCATCCATGCGTGTTGTTAAGTGGAATCTTATATATTCATTATTGGTCCGGTTCCAAAAATATTAACTGACCCAATATCTCAGTGTAGAATTGGGCACTCCTTTTTTCGTCTCTTATTCTTTCTATTTTGCTTGTTCCCCTTACAGGTCATTATACGTTGGGCATGGTCCTATCTGTGCATCTCGCATTTCACATGCAAAGTCTTGCTTAGATGTGAGATGAAGTATAATCTAGCTCCACCGACAGGGTCAAGCCCCAAATGATATATCTAAATTAACAGGACAAAACGACGACTATTTATAGTCATGGGTATCAATTCTTCTACGCCGTGTCTTGCGGAGTGGAGGAATCTTCTCCAAAAATGCCATCGATTCAATTGGGATCTGAACTCTTGCAGAGTGGAGGAATCTTCTCCAAAAACGCCATCGATTCAAGTGGATGTGAACTCTTGCGTTGCTCTCTCTTTCATCACATCAAATCTCGTACAAACTTTGAGGGGAACTTTCCATAACCAATATTAAGTTTTCAATATTGTTGACTTCCATCTAGGTCCTTACTCTAAAGAAGACTAATGATTCTTTGCAAATAGAGGGCCATGCATATAAGATGTTCAGTGTTACAACTTGTGATGTGAGACGTGCGGATCACGATTCACAAGAAATATCTTTCTTTGTTGATAATCCTTCGTTTACTAGTCAAGTCCCATCTAAATCTCACATTTCACGTGTAACGCCTTCCTTAGACAAGAGATGGAGTATGATCTAGCTCAATCCACGTGGCTCTTGATCTGAAGTAACCGGACAAAACGATGACTATTTATAGTCATGGGTAATAATTCTTCTACACCGTGTTTTGTGGAGTGGAGGAATCTTCTCCAAAACCGCCATCAATTCAAGTGGATGTGAACTCTTGGGTTGCTCTCTCTTCCATCACACCAGATCTCGTACGAACTTTGAGGGGGACTTTCAATAACCAATTTTGAGTTTTCACTGTTGTTAACTTGCATCTTGATCCTTACTCTAAAGAAGACTGATGAGTCTTTGCAAATAAAGGGTCATGCATATCAAATGTTCGGTCTTACAACTTGTGATGTGAGACGTATTAATCACAATTCACAGGAAGTATCTCTCTTTGTTGATAATCATTGGTTTACTAGTCAAGTCCCATCTACATCTCGCATTTCACATGTGATGCCTTACTTAGATGAGAGATGGAGTATGAACTAGCTCAATCCACGTGGCTCAAACTCCAAATGAAATATCTGAAGTAACCAAATAAAACGACGACTATATAGTCATGGGTATTAATTCTTCCACACCGTCTTTTGCGGAGTGGAGGAATCTTCTCCAAAACTGCCATCCATTCAAGTGGGATGTGAATGCTTGGGTTGCTCTCTCTTCCATCACGTCAGATCTTGTACGAACTTTGAGAATTTTCCACAACCAATGTTAAGCTTTCAATGCTATTGACTTGCATCCCGGTCCTTGCTTTAAAGAAGACTAGTGAGTCTTTGCAAATAGAGGACCACGTATATCATATGTACGGTGTTACTAGTTGTGATGTGAGATTTGTGGATCACAATTCACAAGAAGCATATCTTTCTTTGTTGATGATTGTCAGTTTACTAATCAAGTCCCATTTGCATCTCACATTTCACATGTAACGCCTTGCTTAGATGAGAGATGGAGAATGAGCCAGCTCGATCCATGTGGCTCAAGCCCCAAATAAAATATCTGAAGTAATGGGACAAACCAATGACTATTTATCGTCAAAGATATCATTGATTTGAGTGGGATGTGAACTCTTGGGTCACGCTCTCTTCCGTCACATCGGATCTCCTATGATCTTTGAGGGGAACTTTCTTTAACCAATATTAAGTTTTCAGCGTCATTGACTTACATCCTGATCCTTGCTCTCAAGAAGACTAATGATTCTTTGCAAATAGAGTGTCATGCATATAAGATGTTCGGTGTTACAACTTGTGATGGGAGACGTGCGGATCACGATTCACAAGAAATATCTTTCTTGTTGATAATCCTTGGTTTACTAGTCAAGTCCCATCTAAATCTCACATTTCATGTGTAACGCCTTACTTAGACAAGAGATGGAGTATAATCTAGCTCAATCCACGTGGCTCTAGCCCCAAGTGAAATATCTGAAGTAACCGGATAAAACAATGACTATATATAGTCATGGTTAATAATTCTTCTACACCGTGTTTTGTGGAGTGGAGGAATCTTCTCCAAAACCGCCATCAATTCAAGTGGATGTGAACTCTTGGGTTGCTCTCTCTTCCATCACACCAGATCTCGTACGAACTTTGAGGGGGACTTTCAATAACCAATTTTGAGTTTTCACTGTTGTTAACTTGCATCTTGGTCCTTACCAAAAAAAAAAAAAAAAAAAAAAAAAACTTGCATCTTCGTCCTTACTCTAAAGAAGACTGATGAGTCTTTGCAAATAGAGGGTCACGCATATCAAATGTTCGGTCTTACAACTTGTGATTCGAGACGTATGAATCACAATTCACAGGAAGTATCTCTGTTTGTTTATAATCATTGGTTTACTAGTCAAGTCCCATCTACATCTCGCATTTCACATGTGATGCCTTACTTAGATGAGAGATGGAGTATGAACTAGCTCAATCCACGTGGCTCAAACTCCAAATGAAATATCTGAAGTAACCAAATAAAACGACGACTATATAGTCATGGGTATTAATTCTTCCACACCGTCTTTTGCGGAGTGGAGGAATCTTCTACAAAACTGCCATCCATTCAAGTGGGATGTGAATGCTTGGGTTGCTCTCTCTTCCATCACGTCAGATCTTGTACGAACTTTGAGAATTTTCCACAACCAATGTTAAGCTTTCAATGCTATTGACTTGCATCCCGGTCCTTGCTTTAAAGAAGACTAGTGAGTCTTTGCAAATAGAGGACCACGTATATCATATGTACGGTGTTACTAGTTGTGATGTGAGATTTGTGGATCACAATTCACAAGAAGCATATCTTTCTTTGTTGATGATTGCCAGTTTACTAATCAAGTCCCATTTGCATCTCACATTTCACATGTAACGCCTTGCTTAGATGAGAGATGGAGAATGAGCCAGCTCGATCCATGTGGCTCAAGCCCCAAATAAAATATCTGAAGTAATGGGACAAACCAATGACTATTTATCGTCAAAGATATCATTGATTTGAGTGGGATGTGAACTCTTGGGTCACGCTCTCTTCCGTCACATCGGATCTACTATGATCTTTGAGGGGAACTTTCTTTAACCAATATTAAGTTTTCAGCGTCATTGACTTACATCCTGATCCTTGCTCTCAAGAAGACTAATGATTCTTTGCAAATAGAGGGTCATGCATATAAGATGTTCGGTGTTATAACTTGTGATGGGAGACGTGCGGATCACGATTCACAAGAAATATCTTTCTTGTTGATAATCCTTGGTTTACTAGTCAAGTCCCATCTAAATCTCACATTTCATGTGTAACGCCTTACTTAGACAAGAGATGGAGTATGATCTAGCTCAATCCACGTGGCTCTAGCCCCAAGTGAAATATCTGAAGTAACCGGATAAAACAATGACTATATATAGTCATGGTTAATAATTCTTCTACACCGTTTTTGTGGAGTGGAGGAATCTTCTCCAAAACCGCCATCAATTCAAGTGGATGTGAACTCTTGGGTTGCTCTCTCTTCCATCACACCAGATCTCGTACGAACTTTGAGGGGGACTTTCAATAACCAATTTTGAGTTTTCACTGTTGTTAACTTGCATCTTGGTCCTTACCAAAAAAAAAAAAAAAAAAAAAACTTGCATCTTCGTCCTTACTCTAAAGAAGACTGATGAGTCTTTGCAAATAGAGGGTCACGCATATCAAATGTTCGGTCTTACAACTTGTGATTCGAGACGTATGAATCACAATTCACAGGAAGTATCTCTCTTTGTTGATAATCATTGGTTTACTAGTCAAGTCCCATCTACATCTCGCATTTCACATGTGATGCCTTACTTAGATGAGAGATGGAGTATGAACTAGCTCAATCCACGTGGCTCAAACTCCAAATGAAATATCTGAAGTAACCAAATAAAACGACGACTATATAGTCATGGGTATTAATTCTTCCACACCGTCTTTTGCGGAGTGGAGGAATCTTCTCCAAAACTGCCATCCATTCAAGTGGGATGTGAATGCTTGGGTTGCTCTCTCTTCCATCACGTCAGATCTTGTACGAACTTTGAGAATTTTCCACAACCAATGTTAAGCTTTCAATGTTATTGACTTGCATCCCGGTCCTTGCTTTAAAGAAGACTAGTGAGTCTTTGCAAATAGAGGACCACGTATATCATATGTACGGTGTTACTAGATGTGAGATTTGTGGATCACAATTCACAAGAAGCATATCTTTCTTTGTTGATGATTGTCAGTTTTCTAACCGAGTCCCATTTGCATCTCACATTTCACATGTAACGCCTTGCTTAGATGAGAGATGGAGAATGAGCCAGCTCGATCCATGTGGCTCAAGCCCCAAATAAAATATCTGAAGTAATGGGACAAACCAATGACTATTTATCGTCAAAGACATCATTGATTTGAGTGGGATGGGAACTCTTGGGTCACGCTCTCTTCCGTCACATCGGATCTCCTATGATCTTTGATGGGAACTTTCTTTAACCAATATTAAGTTTTCAGCGTCATTGACTTACATCCTGATCCTTGCTCTCAAGGAGACTAATGAGTCTTTGCAAATAGAGGGCCACGCATATCAAAACTAACAAAGTTACAAATCAGAAAAGCATGATTAATCAGACGTGGTGTGACATCTTTCTTCTCAAGCTATCTTAATTTGAACTAATCATTGGTTATTACTTTGAAAGTTCAAATTAAAACAAGGCACACCCCACGTATTTTGTATTTTAAATCTCATGACCTCTTTCTTAAGGTCGAAATTTGCCTGTTTGGTTTTATATAATTTTTTTATTTTCTTTTATTTTTTAGAATTAATTATAATCTATTGAATGAACGTCTTGTTTTTTTTCCTCCATTTGATAACAAAATCAAAAGAAAAGGAAAGGAAGAGGACCTCTCTTTGAATAAAGTAGCAAGAACGTGGACTGCCGACGATATCGAAAACTGGCAGTGACCCCACCGAAGCTTGAGCAATGTCTATCGCCTCTTCAGCAAAAGCCACCTTGACCATTAACTCTACGAGGGATAATGACACAAATGTATCATAAACTTTGGCCCAAAGTGCAATATGATCATTGAATTTTTAATTTATTCAATATGATCTCTAAATTCTATCCCAATGTTCAATATGGCTCTTAAACTTTTAATTTGTTCATTGTGATTTATGAACGTTTAGTACATATTTAATTTGCTCCCTAAACTATATGAAAATCTTAGTATCGTCCTTCCATTAATTCAAGTTCAATGACGATAGTGAACATTTTCATATAAACTTTTACAAAAAGTTCAAGGACTATATTGAACAATTTAAAAGTTCATGAACGATATTGCACATTAAGCTAAAGTTCAATAATCACATTGAACTTATCTGTCAATTTTACAAATATTTGAATACTAGGAAATCAACAACAAAGTTCTAGCAAATAGAAAACCATAATTTCATAATGCTTATAGACCATCATTTCATAATGTTTATAGTGGAATAAAATGGATTTTTATATATTACATATCCATATGTCTTTTAACAAATATCACTTAACGACTCTAATAAATGCATAATCAAAGAAAACTCTAACGAGATCATTTTTAAAATAAATTTTAATTTGTACTAAAATAACTATAAGTTTCACTACATGAGTTGTGTGGATCGATAAGTATATATTTCATAATTGACGACTGTTAATTGATAAGTCCATTAGTATAATAAGAACAAGATGGGAGGAAGACTGAATTATTTAACGTAGACTAGATTATTTTGATGGAAAAACCATATAGAACTTTGAGTAATTAAAGAAAACTACTAGAATTCCGGCGACCATGACAAAAGTCCACTTTCTTCTTTCTTAATTTCACACTTTACCTTTCAATTCCATCATAAAAGTCCAGTGTCCAAATGCAACTGATTATGCTAAGCATACAGAAACTTCGACGAAGCTAAGTATTGCTTTTGGACTTAAAGAGAAGTATGTACCATGTAAAAGTTAAAAAAGGATAAAAGGGAAAAAAAATAGGAAGAGAAGTAGAATGATTAGATGTCGAGAGTTTGACGAGAGAGAAAAATTGTGAAGAAATTATCTAGTGCAGTATGCATTGAATGTGATATTATGAGGTAACACTTGTGAGTTTTATCTTCAACGTAATTTAAGATTGAAAAAAACTCAATGTAAACTTTGTATTTAACGGATTCATAATGGATTTATTGAATACAGGCTTTC
This sequence comes from Eucalyptus virginea, assembly GCA_014182375.1. NCBI lineage: Eukaryota > Viridiplantae > Streptophyta > Magnoliopsida > Myrtales > Myrtaceae > Eucalyptus > Eucalyptus virginea. Next base: position 32,341,438 of record CM024519.1, read on the forward strand.
CCCTTAGAATAGGTAGCAACACTCAAACCAAATTACATAAAACTCTAGTATTTTTTATCGTTCCTCATTGATTTCTCTAGTAATTTTATCTTTTCACGTTAGATCTTGTGGCTACATGTGATTACTTTGGTCCAACTACTCTCGTTGGTCTATAAACTTTTGAGTTGGTGTTTTTAATATTGCCTCTTCTAATAGGATGACTTTTAAGTAGAGGTCTCTTCAATGAATTCCTCGTCGGATTTACCCGACTCAACTTATCACCTATATATCATCTATCTTTTGCCATTCCAGTCCAGAAGCACGCGTGATCAACAATCCAAACGAGATTGGTGTAGTATGTAAGACATCGAGAAGAGAATCAAGCTAAGTCATTGTGGAATAACCAATCAAAAATTGGGATCAATTAAAGCAGATCAAACTTTCCTCGTGAGCGCCAGCATAGGAAAAGTCTTTGGGAAATGCTCGACTACCACATCCAACAACCCAATCAGCAGGATAGCAAGGTCCATAGCGGTTATCAAGTGTGTGTTTATATTTATAGAATTTATCGAGCAATTTCAAATTCATATTTTAAAATAATGTTTTTCCCGCATGTAATGAAGCTACATTACCACGAATCGATCAATGAAAACAAGGGAGCGAGAGATGCAAAACAAATTTTTATGTTAGATGACCCAAAAATCGAACAAAAAAGAAGAAAAGGTAACGCCCTACGTATAAAATAATGAGTCAAGTCATATGTACTGTTCGACCAATCTTCAAATAGCTTTGGACTCGTGTTTCATGCTATATGTACATGGGGAATTTGTCCAATCTTCTTCTATGCCGTGTTTCGTCCATAGGAGGAATCTTCTCCAAAATCACTATCATTTCAAGTGCAATGTGAACTTTTGTGTCACTTTCTCTCCCATCACATCTCCCGTCCTTGACGGATCTCGTACAATCTTTAGGAAAATTTCTCTTGATATTGGTTTACATAATTATGTTCGCGATTTCTTCGTAAAAACATAGACGAAAGATAACATTGGCATTTCCAAAGAGGAAAAATAAAATAAAAATAGGTCTTTGTTGTGCATTTCCTGCATTTCATGCTTTTTTTTTTTTGTTTTGCATCTCTCGCTTCCTTGTTGATGATGGCTTACATATTAATGATAACAATTTCTACGTAAAAACATAAATAGAATATAGCTCAAAACAACATCGGCATTTCCAAAATAGAAAAGTAAAAAGCATGAAATGCATATTCTACTGTAACTTTAAGAAGATTTCTAGCAGCATATAGCCAGTAGGCTATTAGTGTGAGAGAATGGACGTAGATTTACACCAAACTGAATCACTATAAACTTTGAGTGCACTGTGCTCTATTTCTCTTCTCATATTCATTTACTAACCAATAGAAACATTGCACAGCATTACGTGATATAATCAGTTTGCACTTATATCAACACTTCATCTCACCCGGTCTCACTTGTACCACTTGACACCTTTAATTTTGCATTATTTTTTCTGAGGCCTTCCTTGTGCCTGGAACATGTGCCTGGTCACGAGCTCACTCACTGGGACATGGCTTGGGTCACGGCCAAGGCATGGCCGCATGTTCGGCCAAATCACGGGCACAACAAGCGCACATGACCTATTCACGAGCAGTAAGCCACCGGTGTGCCCTTCAGCTTCTTACCTAATGCTATATCTCACAACAAATTAATGGTCAGGACGCAGACTTTGACACTCCTTATTTTGTGTCGTACTCTTTTCAATTTCGCTCGTTCTCCTTGCTGCCGTTATAAGTTTGACATGGTCACTTACACATGAAGTATTGTGTGATTCTATATATAATGCTTGGCCATTTTCTGACAGCAGAGTTTGAGGGGGAATGAAGTTAGGTCCGGATCACTTCCTCCTCTAGAAGTTGCTTGTCTTTGAAATAGACTAGTAAGACTTCGCAAATAAAGGGCCACGCATACTAGATATACGATGTTTTTGTTGCAAGAAGTATAGTTCTTTGTTGATGATCGTTGGTTTATCAGTCAAGTGATCTTAGAGAGCGAGAGGGACGAGAGTTTGCAAAAAAGGAAGCTTACTAGTCTAGAATAACAATTAAATTTATTTCAATAGCACGTCGCTGCTTGGACTTCTAAGTACACTTGTCTTCAACTCAAAACGATTTCCTTTTGCGAGGAAAAACATTGGGAAATTAAAATAAGGTGAAGAGGAGAAATTTGATTCCAAAAGACATCTTTTGACTGTATTATTCTCCATGCCTGAGGTTGCTCGGGCTTAGTGCATCCCTATGTCTGAAAAATATTTTTCCCCAGTGACATATAATACACGGAGAGTGTACCCGTTGTTTGTCAAGAATGACTTTTTTTGTTCGATAGGTGAAAAAAAGTGTGGAGGGGCGACCAACAACAGCGATCCTCTCTTCGCATTACCATAGGAGGTCTGCACTCATTATGATATGTTCCCTTTGAGCCATAGCTATTTCATATCACTTACAACCTATAAGTCCGAAGTTAGCGAACCCATCACTACAACCCCATCATAATGCTAACAGTCTCTTCACATGAAATATGTCACATTTAGGTAGCACAAGCTGTTTATAGGTCTACTCACACGTAATCTGATGGAAGATAGATAAGCCTCTTACCATCGGGCCAGTGATTTTGGTGGTTTGTCGAAAAGAAGGCTAAAAAGTGAGGCTATGATGGTAAAATGTACAAGTGCTTCAAAAGTGCTCGTAAGTAAGACTATGCCATCGCTCAGAATTTTGACTACCGGGTAACGCTCCATTGCATCGCATCACTCCATGGCACTATTAAAGGTGGTTGATTGTCCCCATCCTTTTTTGGCCAATAGAAGAGGTGCCCATGATCGCTGAAGCCATTAATCGTACGGATTTACTCGACTCGACTTTTCGCCTATATATCATCTCTCGTTGGCTGTACCCGTTGGGAAGCACACGTTATCAATGGCCCATATGAGCTCGGCAAACCATGTAAGATATCAAGAAGAGAATCAAGCAGAATCATTGTGAGTACTTCATCAAAAAGTCGGATCAACTAAAGCAGTTCAAACTTTTCTTTTTTTTCTTGTCCGCACAAGCATAGAAAAAATCCTGTAGTAATGCTATTGACTTCCAGATCCCATAACTCAATTAGCAAGATACTTAGGTCCCTAATGGTGAAATTCTTTATCGAGTGTGTACTTATATTCATACGAATTCACTGAGCAATTTGGAATTCATTAATTTACAATTATGCCGTCCATGTATGTAATAAAGCTACATTGCCACGAATCGATCAATGAAAACCAGAGACGCAAAACAAACTTTGATGCCAAATGACCATAGGTGTGATTAGAGGCTAGAGCCTTTGTAGTTTCCATGAATGTTTGATCACTCTCGTGTCCAGGCGGCTTTAATTTTTCATCAAAGACAATATCAAGTGATATACTCTACATTCATATTGGTCTGTTTTCAAACAATTTAAGCCTCTGAAAGAAAATAATTTGTACGACTTGATATAACAACAAAGATCACGATTGTGGACTTTCACTCTCCTTATTTTATTTCCTACCCTTTCTATTTTGCTAGTTTTCTTACCTGCCCTTGTCTATTTGACGCAGTTATATCCGCATCTCGTGTTTCACACGTAACGGCCTACTTTCACGGGAAGCAGAATATTAAGTGATATGCTATGTACTGTTACTACTGTTGGACCGTTTTCTAATAGCTTTAAATTGCTTGAAATGAGGTTTTTTCTTATGGTGTGAAAGTCCTCGGGGGCAATTTGGAATAGATAGGGAGCCAAGGAGAATGGAATGGATGGTTTCGTCCTCTATTGACGTCAAGCGTCTGTCCACATTGAGAACATGTCTAGTCTTCAGTGCCGTGTTTCACCAAGTGGAGAAATCTTCTCCAAATTTGCTATCACTTTAGGTGGGACGTAAACTGTTCTGTCACTTTCTCTTCCATCACATCTTCCGTCCTTCGCGGACCTCGTACTATCATTGCGGGAAATTTCCTTGACTATGCTAATGAAATATTAACCACCTTTATGATCGGGTGACATTAATCAATTGCGCCTATAACATGTCACACCAAATTTGGTTTTCTTGATTATGGCTTCTACATTTACGATAACGATGTCTACATAAAATAGAGAGAAAAAATAGTTCAAAAGACCCATCGGGATTTCTGAAATTGAAGAAACAATTCGAAAGAAAAAGGACTTTGTCTATGGGGAAAAGTGTTAAAAAAGTTATAAACTTTTCGTATTTGTGTCAATTTAATCTTAAAACTTTTTTTTTATGCCAATTGAGTCCTAAACATTTTCACTTGATGTCAATTTGATCATTTCCAGCTAATTTTGATTGTATTTTGCTGACTGGGCGCCGGCCGACTAACGTGGCACAATCGGCGCTAATGTGTACAACTTTTAATAATATTTTAATATTTTTGAATTTTTTATTTGCTTTTTCTTTTTCTTTTTCTTTTTTTCTTTTTTCTTCTCCTCCTCCTTCCTCTAGCCGGTCACCAACGGCAACCGACCACATCGACATCACTGGCCTCTGGAAAGCCTCGCCAAGGACCATGAGGGCGGCCTCGGGGGCGAGGCTCGCCCTCGCTGGATCTAGCGAGGGTTAGCCTTGCCCAGCCTCTGGCGAGGCCTTGGCCGCGAGGGCGGCCTTGCGCTGAGTTGGCGAGGCTTGCCCTAGCTAGATTCGGTGACCAGCTGAAGGAAGGAGCAAGAGAAGGAAAAAAGAAAAAAATAAAAAGAAAATAAAAAATTTGAAAATTTGAAAATATTATTAAAAGTTGTACACGTTAGCGTCAATCGTGCCACGTTAGCCAGCCAAATCTAGTCAGCAAAATCCAGCCAAGATTAGTAGGAAATGACCGAATTTGTACAAAGTGAAAATGTTTGAATCTAAATTGGCACAAAAAAAAAATGTTTATGATTAAATTGAAACAAATGCAAAAGGTTTAGGACTTTTTTAACACTTTTCCCCTTTGTTGTGCATTTGTTGAATTTTATGCTTTTTTTGACAACGAATTCATAATTTATTAATGTAGCTTGGGATTGCATTAGAGAAATTTTAAGCTTTGCATTGTTGGCTTACATCCCAGTTGCTCTAAAGAAGACTAAGAAGTCTTTGCAAATAAAGGGCCACGCATATTAGACATAAGTTGTATAAGTTGTGATAAGAGACATGCGATCACGAGAACTAGACGTGTATGTCTTTACTGATGATCGTCAGTTTATTAGAAAAGTTGTGAAAATAGAGGAACGAAATGTAGAATGTCTCCCGATAATACATCCCACACCTTCACGAAGAGATTAAACATCAATTCCATGGCCCGCAGGACAGCTAATTTTATTAACTCGCGGATGTGTTTGGTGATAGCGTCAGTTTCAATCTTGCTATTGCAATGAAGATGACCGATGACTCTGTTGTTGACTTCATTTGTCCATTACAGTTCTTTAAATGCCTAGGACATACATGTTCGTAGCCAACACATTCGCGCCTTTAGAAAGAAGAAAAGCCCACCCCCATAAAAAGATTAACCTGTCATGGCGTTGTCTCAAAAGCAAATCTCAGTTCCATTCCTGGTACTGTATCTTCTTCTCGTACTCGTGCATAATATACCTTGCCTTGCTTCATTTCAAAGCTCCGTAGACAAGGAAACGGAGGCCCTCCTGAAATGGAAATCTAATCTCGACAAGGAGAGTCGCTCTATCTTGTCTTCATGGAATGAAAGCAGCCCTTGTTCTTGGTTTGGAATCACCTGTGATCTTTCTGGGAGCATCGTCAGCTTGAACCTTTCAAGTTCTACAATACGTGGTACGCTGCACAATCTCAATTTCTCCCAATTGCCTAGCTTGGTCACCCTTAAGCTTTCCAACAACTCACTCTATGGGAACATGCCTCAGAGTATTGGTAATCTTTCCAAGCTCACTTATCTAGACTTGTCACTAAATCATCTTTCTGGGCATATCCCTGCTCAACTTGCATCGCTTAAATTGTTGCAAGTTCTAGATATTTCACATAATAATTTTACTGGTCCAGTTCCTAGTCACATGGGAAGTTTGAGCAACTTGCTTGGCTTATTTCTTTCGAATAATAAGCTTTCAGGTTCTATCCCTAAAGAAATAGGAATGCTCAAATCTCTCAATTATCTCTACCTGATGAAAAACCTCATTACTGGTCCAATTCCTTCTTCCATTGGAAACATGAGCAGCTTGTGGAAGATATGGCTTTTTAATAATCAACTCGTTGGGCCCATTCCAAAGGAATTAGGAATGCTGGGGTCACTAAGTCAACTTGATTTGTCAAGCAATAATCTCAATGGATCCATCCCAACAACTCTAGGGAATCTAAGTAATTTGGCATTTCTTTACCTCTATGACAACCAACTTTCTGGCCACATACCTTCGGAAGTTGGAGGAATGAGATCTCTCATACATTTCCAACTGCTATCCAATGATTTAACAGGTCCTATCCCGTCATCCATAGGTAACTTAAGCAATTTGAATGTCCTTTACCTTTACAAAAACAAGTTGTCTGGTCCGATTCCTATAGAAGTAGGGATGCTCAGATATCTCTCTGATCTCTCGCTCTACAGTAACAGTCTCTCTGGCTCGATTCCTTCCACTATAGGTAACTTGAGCAAACTTGACAGTTTGATCCTAGTCCAAAATGAGTTGTCTGGCTCGATTCCAAAAGAGATAGGAAAAATGGGGCTCCTCACAGATCTGCGTCTATTTGATAATAACCTAGAAGGCAATGTTCCCATCGAGATTAGTAATCTCACATCACTCACACGCCTTGAAGTATCATATAACAAGCTTGTTGGTTGGCTGCCGCCAGATATTTGCAATGGTCAAGTTCTTGAACGGCTTAATGCAAATGACAATTATTTCACTGGAGCAATCCCACGGAGCTTAAAAAATTGTACAAGGTTGTTTAGAGTTAGGCTCCACAACAACCAGCTAAAGGGAAGTATTACCGATGCTCTTGGCATATATCCCAACTTGGATTACCTTGAGTTGAGCAATAATGAACTTCATGGAGAGCTTCCGTCCACATTGGGTGAATGGAGCAATTTAACAAGCCTGAAAATCTCCAATAACAACTTATCGGGTGAGATCCCATCCGATCTTGGAAAGATGACTAGATTGCATATACTAAACCTCTCCTCAAATAATCTTTTTGGGGAAATTCCAAAAGAACTAGGGAAGCTATCGTCTCTGCTAGAGCTTTCACTGGATGGAAATCATCTTTCAGGCTACATTCCTAGAGAAATCGGAAGACTCCCCAATCTAATGAGGATTAACATCGCAGGAAACAACCTGAGTGGCTTGATTCCTGGACAACTTGGGGACTGTGTGGACCTTATATATTTAAACTTAAGTGGAAATAATCTGGATAGGAGTATTCCTATCGAGATTGGAAGTCTACGCTCTCTTCAGAATCTTGATTTGAGCCAAAATTTCCTTGCGGGAGAGATACCTAGACAACTTGGGCTATTGCACAAATTGGAAATACTCAATCTCTCACACAATCAGCTCTCAGGTTCAGTTGCCTCAACCTTTGATGATATGGTAAGCTTGACATCCATCGACATATCTTATAATGAGTTAGAGGGTCCATTACCGAACATTCCAGCATTTCATGATGCTACAATTGAAGTTGTGAGAGGGAACAAAGGCTTATGTGGAATTATTGCTAGTCTCGATCCCTGTACAACAACAATGTCAAAAGGAAAAAACAAAAACAAAAAGTTACTGCTAATTTTGATTCCTACTTTAGGTTGCCTACTACTTCTTGTTGTGGGAGCTTCAAGTATTTTGTGTCAAAGAAGAGTGAGGAAAACAGAGGCCAATTCGGTTGATGGAAGCAATGAAAACTTGTGGGCTGTATGGAGCTTTGATGGAAGAATGGTTTATGAGAGTATTATTAAAGCCACGGAGGAGTTTGATGCCAAATATTGCATTGGTGTGGGGGGACAAGGCTGTGTTTACAAGGCCCAGTTGCCAACAGGTGAGATCATTGCTATAAAGAAATTTAAGGAATCACTAGATATTGAAATGGCCGATCGAAAAGCATTCGAAAGGGAGATTCATGCTTTGACTAGAATTAGGCATCGGAATATCATCAAGCTTTATGGCTTTTGCTCGAGTTCTCGACATTCATTTTTGGTGTATGAGTTCTTGGAATCAGGCAACTTGAAGGATATATTGAGCAATGAACAGAGAATGGCACCATTTGATTGGAATAAAAGAGTAAAAGTTGTTAAAGGGGTGGCCTATGCTTTGTCCTATATGCACCATGAGTGCTCTCCTCCTATAATTCATCGAGATGTCTCCAGCAAGAACATTTTACTAGATGAAGAATATGAAGCTCACATCTCTGATTTTGGCACGGCTAAGGTTCTAAAGCCTTATTCATCCAATTGGACTTCATTTGCAGGCACCTTTGGATATACAGCTCCAGGTAACTTGGTCTCACCCCACTTCATTTTCATAGATAGGAAAATGCTTGTACAAGATCCTCATCCTTAACCACCTCGCTTTATACTTCTAAATACCTTACACCAAGTAGTTTCAATAATAGATTAATTCAGATTTAGGCCACCAATTAATAAAGTGAAACCTTTTCCTAAAGAAATGAAAACTTTTAAATCCCATTAGAATCCAAAGAATGTATTGATTTATACTTAATTCTTTAAACTTGATTTACTCAAAATCAGTTTAAATTTACAAAGCATGGATGTTGTATAAAAACTAGAAAAAAAATTGCTCTTTTCTCTATGTAGAACTTGCATACACAATGGAAGTGAACGAGAAATGCGATGTTTATAGTTTCGGAGTTACAACATTGGAAGTAGTGTTGGGAAGACATCCGGGCAATCTAGTGTCGTCTCTCACATCCTCATCTTCATCATCCTTGAGCCATTCAACAGCTTCTTGGCCGCTGAAAGAAGTTTTAGATCAAAGAATTCCATACCCAGAAGGTGATGTGCTAGAGGAAGTGGCTTTTGTGACAAAGATGGCATTTTTGTGCTTAAGTCCCAAACCAGAGCATCGTCCAAGCATGCAACAAGTTTCTCAGGCGATATCAACACATAGCTCAATTGTGTTAAGCGCATCAGAAGACATCAAATTGAAAGAACTAATTGATCCTACATGCTTCACTTATTGAGATATTTCAATCTTTCTATTGTGTAGCAAGCCGTCACCTGTACTTTATTTATCTTGGTTAATTCCATTATCCATTTCTGTAATTGTTCATTAGTTACCTGAAAGGATTTGGAGTTACTATCATTTGCAATTCCAACCAGGAAGCCATGTCCAATCCTCACGAATGGATTAGAAGATAACAAGATCATGATATTTGCAGCTATTACAATTACTTGTTACAATTTGGCTTGTCATGTAGAATCGTAAACATTGATGGTAGGAAATGCGATAAGCTCAAACGAACACAATTGATGTGAGCTGACATCTATTTTTTTGAAGTTTCTTCTAATTATTTTAGTTGAATGTGCACCAACATAATAAATTAAGAAAAAAAATGGAGATAAGAACATGATTTGCTTAGATCAAATCACACGAGTAGCTTTACATTCTTCGAAAAGGGAGAACCATTTGGATTTTTTCTCAAAGAGTTATGTATCGAAATCCCCAAAACTCATCACGGAAATATAATTGAGTCTTAAAATGTTCAAAAGGTACACTCAAGTCATAGAATTTGTCAAATTAGTCCAATTGACTCCCTTCATTAGTTCCATCCACTTTGTGTAATGGAAAGTGCTAATGTGCAATTTTTGTAATTTTTTAATGTGAAAATATATTAAAAATTAAAAGAATGAAGGAAAAAGGATAAAAAAAAAAAAGCCAAAAAAAAAAAATTTCATATATAAAAAAGGTTCAAACCAAGGGGTTTGGTCGTGGGGCCGAGGGCTGCTGGCCCTTGCGTGTCCTTTGCCAAAGAAGTTGGGGGGACGTATCGGCCTTAAAGGTCCTGCATGGTAACTTGCTATTTTTTTTTTTATTTTTTGTTCTTTTATACTCCGAAACATAAAAAATAAAAATAAAAATAAAAATTTGTTTGATAACGTCAACTAATTTATTATTCCCCGGAATAAAAAAATAGCCGGGGAATAAATTTAGAACAAAAACAATAAGTAGAAAAGAGTAATTTCTTGTTTCCAATAACAATTTCTAGAAATAAGTCATTTTCTTCTCTCTTGTTTTCTTCTTCCTAGCCATTTACTACCCCCATTGCACGCTGCTGCCTGCCTCCGCTGGCCATCACCACCGTCGGTTGCTAGTCGTCGATCACCATCGCCGATCGCCTACACATTCCTATTCTTTTTCTATTCCGAGAATAGAAATTTTATACAGTTACCAAACGTGTTTTTTACTCAGAAATTATTCCATGAAATAGAAATAGAAAAGACTATTTACCAAATGCGCCCAAAGCCCCCTTCGACAGGGTGTGTTTTCCTTTAATTTTCATTTTCATATTTTTTAGTTATTTTTATTTTTGGATTTTTTCTTTTAATCTAACTTGAATTAAAGTTAGGAAAAACAACGGGATTGTTTTGGACCTCTTGCCATCATTGCACTCTTCATTATCATAATGGTCACATAGGAAAGATAAAGTATAAAAAGGTCGCACCAACATTTTCTATTAATTAGATGGACAGAATTAATGAAGAAACTTGATTGTATCAATCCGACAAATTTTAAAACTTCATTGTACTTTCTGAAAATTTTAAAATTTTATTGTACTCTCAGGATCAATTTTAGGATTTATGATATATTTTACCTTTATTTTTACATCCATTGCCATTGCAAAAGCCCAAACTCGCCCAAGGGAAAAACATGGACGTGCAGGGGCCCGATCAAGCCATCTTTTTTTTTCATATTTTTAAATTTCAACTTAATAAATGAATGAATATGGATAATAAATTAAAAACTAAGATTAAACCTTTGAATTATTCTAATTTACTATTTTACCTGTTACTTTCATACTACTTCTCAATCCTATATTAGAAATGTTGACTTACTCTAAAAGATTGCATTATTAGTTTTATTTTTCAAATGAACGTATGCGCGAGCCGGCCCGCCCATAAATTGGGCCTGAAAATATTGGGTTTCCGCTTCGAGAAGGTGGATGCAGTAATAGCAACGACACGTGGTGCTCGTACAGCTCCACCGGCTCAGCGCTTTCCATGTTAGTGTTGCGCTTGCTTGCTCCCTCTCTCTCTTCCCTTAGAAGAGGAGGCCAACTTTCTCTCTATGTTTTGTCTCCTCTTCCTCTCTCGTTTTCGGCTTCGACAGAAACATCCCACGATCTTCAATTCCCTCAACAATGTCAAACTCTCACCGTCCCAGAGCCAGTGCCCTCTGTAAGGGTGAGCATCGATCTAAGGTCAACCTTGGACCGACTCTGGATCAGCCCAACCCTACCAATTCTAGTCCGATTCCCAAGGAGATTGGGTCAGTCCTTGATCCTAGAATTCCTAAACCAGCACTATGTGGTGTGAGTTGGTCCTCAATCTTGGGAGTTCAGGGTCGGTTCAACCCGGACCAATCCTGATTATATATATTATATATATAATATATTATTTATAATTTTTTTATATAGAGAAAACTTTAAAATAAACGGCATCAACAATATTAAACAGCTCTTTAATGAGGAGTTCAAATAATTTTACATTGTTATTTAATAACTTAGATTTTTAATGTATTTTACGGTATCAATAGTCATAATTTACGAAGGAGGAAAATATTTTTGTGATGAGTCCTCACGGCTCCAAAAGGGCATAAACAACTCTTTACGACATCATCCTCTAGTACTCATTCTCTTTTGCTTTATTTGTCCTCTCAATCTTCAATTTGCCAAAATCGAAATAAACAACTTCTCCATTCAACACTCAACACTCGCCTCGCTCGCTTTGGGTCACTCATGCCGCTCACCACTCAATACTTGCTTGGCTTGTTGCTCCCTACTCAACACTCGATGCTCACTCTGTTCGACGCTCACTCCACTCGACCCTCACCACTTGCCTTTCTTAGCTGACCTTGTTCGTCATCAAACCCATTGGGTCGGTCCGGTCCTCGGTTGCCCTTTCAAGGAGTACAAAAAATGAAATAAAAATTATTGGTTGATCCCGGGTTGACCCTGAAATCGGACCAAACCTATTGGGTTAGTCCGATCCTCAATCGTTTTTTTAAGGAGTACAAAAAATGAAATAAAAAATTATCGGTTAGTCCGGAGTTGACCCTGGAATCAGACCAAACCCATTGGGTTAGTCTAGTCCTCGGTCCCAAGCTCAATATGGTCAGTTCTTGGTCCCAAAAATTGAGGACCAGCATTGTGCGGGTTGGTCTTAGGGTTAGGGGGTGGACCGGCCTAACCTGGACCATGCTCACCCCTAGCCCTCCGTGGCCGATGACCATGAACAACTCTGGAAAGCATTCGCAAGTTCGCTATATCCTCACCACCTTCCTTTCTTATTGGTGCGGCCTCCTCTAACTCCTATCGGGTGTTGTTTGGTCCTCAATGATGGTGTTCCATTTTTAATGTTTGGATGTATGATCTGCTTGGAGATCGCAGCCTGGTCGAAGTGATCTTTCGGCGTGTTCTAGAGGTTTTGTGCTTTTTGTTTTCAGTTGATTGGCTGTTAAGATCGAGATTCTAGATCCAATAGGAACACCACAATCGTGTTGTTTGATTGCCAAAGTAAATGAAAAAAATATAGGCTCGCATTATTTCTACCTCTATTGGCTCCTAACACCTTCTAATTTACAAAAAAAAACCAACAAGTATGGAAATAAACTAAAATTTACTATAATGCCTCTGAAATTATTTTATTCCACTATTTTACACTTCACTTTTATGTCACTTCTTAGAACCGGTGCCCGCCTGCCAAGTGGCGCTCGTGCGGGCTCCTCCTTTGTTTTGTCTCCTTCCTTTGTCGTTCGCTTCGACGCAGACAGCCCAACCTTCTTTTCCCCCTGCGGCTGAAGACTGCGAGCAATTCCAGAAAGTATTCGCAGGGTCGTTCCCTCCTCCGTTTCCGGTCCCACTTGATGTTTGACTATGGAAATGCCCGTCGCGCGTTGTTTGGCCGTTGATGATCGTGTTTAGTTTTTGGTGTTCGGATCTATGATCTACTTGGGTATCGTGATCTAATCGGAGTGATCCTTCGATAGCGATCTGTTCTAGAGTTCTTGTGTGCGGGCTATTTCTTTTCTCAATTTGATCGTTCTCATGAACGATCTTTAGGGATGGAGAACAAATGAGGAGTTGATCACATCCAGTTTGGCTCATAGAAATGCAGCGCAGAGAAAACTGATTAGGCAAACCTATGCCAAGACTTATGGTGAGGACCTCCTCAAGGAATTGGACAGAGAATTTACGAATGATTCCGAGGTCTGATCTTCTTTAATAATTTGTATTCATTTCATGAAGACGTGTCTGTCTTCTCACGGATTAATCCACATTAGTTCCTCTGTCTTTGTTGATTATTGATGCGAACTTACACGTTCTGTTCATAAAATCGCAGGTATTGAATAGACGGTATTGTTATTTGCATTTTTTCTTACCATTGACGTCGAGTTGCAAGTGTGTGAGAATCCGTCTAAGTTTTTTATGCGCGGTGTTTCATGAGCGGAAAGAATTTTCTCTTAAGTGACATCATTCAACTTCACAAAAGTAAGCCTTCTTTGACTATTTAGCCAATATAGCTCCAAACATCAAGGAGTTATCCACAATAAAGAAAGATCTAAAACAGGATCAAGGAGTTATCCACAATAAAGGAAGATCTAAAACAGGACTTTCTTGATGCATTTCTGGAATTTCATCAAGCAATAATTGACCATTATTACATCCCAATCCATTTATCCGAAATAACCAATAAGTCTCTGCAAAATAATAAAACAAAGAAACAGTGATGTTAGTTGCGTGGATCAGTAAGTATATTATTCCAGGTTAATCATTGTTAATCGATAAGTCCATTCACATATACAAACTGGAAGGTGGGAAGGCTGCATTATTTAAGGTAGACTAGATAAAACAAGTCCACTTTCTTCTTCCATGGTTTCACACATTACCTTTCAATTCCCACTTTGAAGTCCAATTGTGCAAATGCAAATTCTGCAACCATCATAAAATATAAATTTGAATTTTTTCCACGTTAAGTCGAGATAATTGATAAACAAGGTGTTGACCATTTATAGTTATGAGTGGTATTTCATTTATCAACTAACATGGTTTCATTCGGTCCTCTCCGATATGAGGCATTGGAACGTTGCAAGTTTTTCCGAGGAATTGAAGACTTTTGCAATGAGGAGGAAATATCACCAAGATTATGACTTGGTTGTTGACTTGATGGTCCCAATTTTCTTATATAAGTACGTCTCGGTTGTTCTTGGTCCATTTCAACACATATGTCCTTATTCTAAACAACCTATCATGGCCTCCTCTCTTAAACAACAATCGATGTTGCTTCTGGCTTTTGTCCTTCTGATGTTCAGACAAGAAATGCCTTGTCTTGCTTCATCACGAAGCTCTTCTCTAGTGGCCCTTCCTGGTGCTAGTAACCATACGAGAAATGAGGAAGCGGAGGCACTCCTATCATGGAAGTCTAAGCTAGACAACCAGAGTCGCTATACTTTGTCTGTGGAACGGAAGCAATCCTTGTTCATGGCATGGAATCGGTTATGATCCTTTTGGGAGGATCACCAACTTGAACTTTTTGAATTCTACCATAAACAGTATGTTTCACCATCTCAATTTCTCCCAATTGCCCAACTTAGTCACCATTAAGGTTGCCAACAACTTGCTCTTCAAGAACATCCCTCTGAGCATTGGTGGTCTTTCCAAGCTTATTATACTTTACTTTTTTCAAAATATCCTTTCTGGAAACATTCCATGTAACATCCTCGATTCTGACCCCGTAAGGATCGGCCATAAGGTCCTAAAAGGATCAATCATAGGCCATTGGCCATGGATCGATCGATTCGATCGGCAAGGAATCACGGATCGGTCATGACCGACCGACCGACTGACCAGTCACGAATTAGTCAAGGTGTTGGTCGTGAATTTCTACCGACCATATCGATGGGATAGGATCACCAGCTCATAAGATAATTTTTTGATCACAAGAATTGATCGCGGGATGATTTTGGATCGGTGGACGGTCATGAGTTGATCCGACCGATTGCAATTTCTGGTTGCGAGTGATTCCGCGTGGTTATGCACCAATACACGAACGATCCAATTTGACTAAATACAACTTCCTTCTGACCAAAAATACATCATTTCCTATTTAATTCTTAGTGATCAGAACGGAATCTTGAATTTGTGATGTCCGATCATGGATTGGTAATGCACCAACCATGAACCCTACCGGTGGATCGAGTGCCGACCGGAATGAGCCTAGGGATAGACCCGGCTATTCCATCACTAATGCTAAGGTCCATGAGTGCCTTATCTTAGTGCTAGGCCATGGATACCCTTAGGATTGGCCTTGAACCAACCGAAGGACCAAGGACAGAAAATAAAGGAAATTCGGTCAAGGCAAGCGCGACGATAGGCCAGGGACCAACCCGAGGGCTAGTCCTGGACCTAGACGGACGCAGCCATGCTAATCGAAAGGCCAGCCAAGGTGCCGACCAGTAGCCAACCCTCTAGGCCGACTGACCTCCTCAAGGAGCGGTTTGGGCGAATATGCGGTGCGGTGGCCGAACCTTGGTGTACGTGATTCGGTATTTTAAGGTGTACCTAATGATCTCTTCCTCGGCCCCGAAATCGACTTGGATGATAGACTTTTCTAGATTGCCTTCTTGAGGAAGGAAAATTTAGCTTCTTAAAGAAGGAAAGGAAAGTAGAAAGAAAACTCTAGAATTCCTTCATGAAGAATGTGAGGTGTCCCTTGACTTTTCAAAAGTTATGATTGTGGTCCAAAATATCTTAGATATTCTAGAAAAGTGGCATACACATGGACCGATTGGAGAGCGATACACGGGCCCTCATTAATGACTGAAGATTCTAGAATTTACCGAGTTGGTAACTTTGGCATTATTATTGTCAAACTTCATTAAATGCTCATTTAATGCGGGATATAGGTGGACCAATGAAAAAGTGAAAAGCGGGTCATCATCGATGATGCCTATGAGCTTAGGTTGCCAAGTAAGGCCTTTTAGCCTTTTAACTCATCATTTAGGCTTCAATTATCAAACCCATAGCCTTGCCACCCAAGGCATTTAGGCAGGACACTTGGAAACATTGGAATGGACTGTTTGGCATGGTAATGATGACTCCAAGGGTTATAAATATGAGAAGCTCTCTTCATTTTCCTCACTTTGCTCCCATTTTCTCCACCCTCCATCTCCTTGAATGCCCTCCACCTCATGTCTCTCTCTCTCAGCCTTCAAAGTAAGCTGGCCTTCCTTTGTAGTTCGTGTCTTAGCTCGAGGTTCATCAAAGGTAAGTAGAATTCCTAGCTCTTGGCTAGGGCGATAGCCTACATCGTCGAGTTTAGTGGTGTGCTCACCTGTGTAAGCTACATGTATGTTGTAATGTTCTTTTGTATGGCTTGTTCACGTTCGCATAATTGAATGCGTTCACACCATCGGGCTTTGTATGCATTGGCTAAGATGAAAGATGAAGAACTGGATTGTGTGATGCACTTATATGATGCATGTAAAGAGGAAAAAGTGTCCATCGCTACATAGCGTTGGTGGCAATGCCTCGTTCATTGAATGGGATGCCCTGGTTCAGCCAGGATGCTTGGATTTGAGCCCGGATGCCTCGGGTAAGCTAGTCCCGAGATGCCCTAATTGAGCCAGGATGCCTGGGTTGAGCCCAAATACCTTAGTGAGCTAGCGCCAGGATGCCTCGGTTGAGCCGGGATGCCGTAGTTGAGCCAGGATGCCTAACTTGACGCCGGATGCCTTGGTTGAGCCGAGAGGGCCTGGTTGAGCTAGGACAACGATAAATGAATTTGCATGAGTGCCAGAATATGCATAAGTTGATATGTTCACTAACAAGCTGAAGGTAAGCATGCATTGAAGCATGTTGCAATGGACATCTGCATGTAGTTGAGGTGTAATAATAAGTTTGCTAATGATCTGCCATCGATATTGCATTGCGAGTGTTGTACCTAATAGATTTTAATGATGAGATGTCTTCTTAGTAGAGAAGCTCTTTTTGCTGCTGCTCTTACTTCAAGTCACTTAATTAGGGGTTTTACTTACTGAGTTCATGACTCACCCCGTTGTTTTTCAAATTGTAAATATAGAGAGGTTGCAGTCTCACTAGAGGAGTCAAGATTTACCCTAGCCTTTTGAAGATGTAATGGTTGTAAATATAATGGCCCATGACAAAAAGGGCTTGTAAATATAACTGATGTAATTGTATATTTTTAAATGATTGTTTTCCTGGTTGCTTGTTGTTGTTTGGGTGTTGTATGTATGCTTCCGCATGTGCTTAATGAAAATATAAAAAGAAATGGGATGGCGACGCGCTGGGACGTCGTGAAAATAACCCTTACTGCTCGTGACCCTTGGGATGGAGTTGGGGTCATGACATTCCACCTCAACTCGGGATGTTGCAATCTTTACAATTGTCAAGCTTTCAAATAAAAATTTCACCTATCCAATTCCCCATGAGATAGGTAGCTTGAGCAACTTGACCGGTCTATTCCTTTCGAATAATAGGCTTTCTGGTTTTTTCCCTAAAGAAATAGGAGGGCTTAAGTCTCTCAATTATCTCGACCTAGCCAACAACAGCATCATAGGTCCAATTCCTTCTTCCATTAGAAACATGAGCAGCTTGATGATCATACGGCTCTTCCACAATGAATTTGTCAGGTTCATTCCAAAGGAAATAGGAATGTTGGGGTCTCTCAATGAACTTGATTTGGCTTCCAATTATCTCAATGAATCCAACCCTGAAACTCTAGGAAATTTGAGTATTTTGGTATATCTTCACATCTACAGCAACCAACTTTCTGGCCCCATACCTCAAGAAGTAAGAAGAATGAGATCCCTCTTAGATCTTCAGCTGCTAAATAATGACTTAAAAGGTCCTATCCGATTGTCCATAGGGAACTTAAGTAACTTGCGCATTCTTGACATTTCCAATAACCTGATTTCTGGTCCTATTCCTTAAGAAACCATGCATAAATCTCTTAATGGACTTAGCATGGACACTAACAATCTCACAAGCTCTATCCTCAGTTCTATAGGACAATTCAGCGAATTGACCGATGTGGTACTTTTCCACAACTATCTAGAAGGCATTCTTCCCATTGAGATCAACAATCTCACATTGCGCACACACCTGCAACTGGGCGGTGGCAAATTTGTTGGCCAATTGCCGCAAGATATTTGTGGTGGTCGTGTTCTTCAATATTTTATTGCTAATGACAATCACTTCACTAGTGCGAGGCCTCAAAACGGCACAAGTTTATATAGAGTTAGGCTCCAAAACAACTGGCTCAAGGAAAATGTATCAGAGGATCTCAGCACATACCTTAACTTAGTTTATCTCAATTTGAGCAACAATGAACTATACAATGAGCTACTACCGAGCCTAGGTGAATATAACAATTTGACAAGCCTGAAAATCTCCAACACTCAAATCTCTGGCAGAATACCCCTTAAGCTTGGTAACATGAGACAATTAAATGAACTTGACCTATCTTCTAGAGCTCTCAGTCAATGACAATCATCTCGTAGACTACATACCTTGAGAACTTGAAACATTGTCCGCTCTATCAAGAATCAACATCGCTGGAAATAACCTAAGTGGATCAATTCCTAGATAACTAGGGTAGTGTTTGAAGCTTCAGTTTTTTAATTCAAGCAGCAACGGTCTTGGCAGAAGTATTCCCATCAAGATCAGCAATCTTCAATATCTTAAAGATCTTGATCTGAGTCAAAATTTGTTTACAGGAGAAATTCCTGGACAACTTGGGATATTGGACCAATTGGAAATACTCAATCTATCACATAACCAGCTCTCAAGTTCAATTGTG
The DNA here is from genome assembly GCA_014182375.1 of Eucalyptus virginea. Classification (NCBI taxonomy): domain Eukaryota; kingdom Viridiplantae; phylum Streptophyta; class Magnoliopsida; order Myrtales; family Myrtaceae; genus Eucalyptus; species Eucalyptus virginea. The sequence goes on from CM024519.1 coordinate 32,360,498, forward strand.
TCGACCTTTGATCCAGCCTTTCATAATGCTACAATTGAAAACTTGAGAGGGAACAAAGACTTGTGTGGAGTTATTGTTAGTCTCAACCCTTGTGCAACTACAATATCAAAAGGCAAAAACAAAAATAGAAAGTTGCTACTAATTTTGATTCCTACTTTAGGTTGCCTACTTTATTCGCTTCTTTTTGTGGGAGCTTCAAGTATTGTATGTTGAAGATTAAGGAAAACAGAGGCTAGTTCGAGAGATAGAAGCAATGAAAATCTGTGGACAGTATGGGGCTTTGATGGAAGAATGGTTTATGAGAGCATCATTGAAGCCATAAAGGAGTTTGATGCCAAATACTGCATCGGTGTGGGAGGACATGGGAGTGTTTACAAGGCCTAGTTGCAAACAGGGAGTTTGTTGCTGTAAAGAAACATAAGGAAACCTTGGATGTCCAAATGGTGAGTCAAAAAGCATTTGAAAGAGAGATTTATACTTTGTCCAGAACTCGTCATCGGAATATCATCAGGCTCCATGGATTTTGCTCGAGTTCTCAACATTCATTTTTGGTGTATGAGTTCTTGGAATGCGGTAGCTTCAAGGATGCTCTAAACAATGAAGAGAGGATAATAATATTTGACTAGAATAAGAGAGTGAATGTTGTTAAAGGATTGATCTATGCTTTGTCCCACATGCACCATGAATGCAATCCTCCGATAATTCATCAAGATGTATCATGCAACATTTTACTGGATGAAGAAGATCAAGCTCACGTCTTTGATTTTGGTGCAGCTAAGGTTCTAAAACCTTATTCATCCAATTGGACTTCCTTTGCAGGCACCTTTGGATATGCAACTCCAGATAAGTCGGCATCTTCAATAAAGAGCATTAGTTTAATAACATGATTGAGTATTTGGCCAAAAAAGATAGCTTTAATAAGAATTATTTAAAAAATTGCTTTTCCACCTCTGCAGAGCTCGCATACACGATGGGGTGAAGGAGAAATGAGATGCTTACAGTTTTGGAGTGGTGGCATTAGAAGTAACCATGATGAGACATCCAGGGATTTCATATTGTCCCTAGCATCCTCATCTTCATCATTATTAAGCAATTCAACAACTTCACGTTGGCCACTGCAACAAAGTTTTGGATCAAAGAATTCAATAACTAGAAGGTGATGTGCCAGGGCAAGTGACTTTCATGTTAAAGATAGCACTTTCGTGCTTAAGTGCAAAATCGAAGCATCGTCCAAGCATGCAACAAGTGTCTCAAGAGATATCCGCACATAGTTCGACCAGGATAAGCGCTTTGGAGAGCATAAAATTGGAAGAGCTAGTATATCCCAAATGCTTCCCTTATTGATATTTTGGTCTTTCTGTGACAGCTTATGTAGGCATTTCTTCCTTTTATCTCTCTTACAAGGATAATATGTCTCCCAGTGATCAATTAAATAGTTGAAATTCATGGAAGCAACTGCGTACATGTATCTTGCAATTTTAACCCAGAAAATATGAATTATTTTCAGGACATGTGACCCTTAAGAATGGCATAAGAGATAACAAGGTCATGATATTGGATGTCTATCTATTGCAGTATATCGAATCAATTTGGCGTATCATGTACAATCTCTCACTACATTAGAGAATGTAAAAATCTCAAAATTGTATAAGGTGGGAAGTGATGTTCTAGATGTTGGCATTTTCATGCTGAAATGTGAAATTAGAATATCGCCAGAGCATGTGATAATCTTAACGGGATGTCGGTTGCCCGGCATGGTCCAGTCATCCTGAATAGAAGGAATTTGTCGCTTTAAAGGTTGCACTTACTGATATTTGGGATTTCAAGTCCAATAGTACAATGAATGTCAATTTCTATCCATATTAAATTCTGAAAAAGTTCTACTTTTCGTCCCTGTATTTTCATGCTTTCCTTAATCAAGATCGTGTATCTTAATTTTTCTAATGAGGCCCTTTACTAGCATAAAATGTCTAATAAAGTCCCTTCAACTAAATCCAACTGTCGTGACTGTTGGATAACCTCAAAGCATGACGTGGATAAAATTTTGACACCGTGGACACCATCGTGGATAGCAAATATCGGCCAAAAACACGTCTGCAAAATACTTGTGACATGGCACTGAACTTAACAGAACCTTGACATCATGAATGTCGTGCAAGGGAGTTAAGACTTTTCTAGCGTCATTACATTAAGCAACTACCAGATGTGAACATCAAAATCTCGCCATTGGATTTAGATTCGGATATCAAGTTTGTCGATGCCTTCATCCGATCCTCCTACATTCCAAGCTGCTCTCTTAATTGGAAGAAATAAAGTACCTGCAGTAGAAAACATTAGCCAATTTATCAAGTTTATAAAGGAAGCCAATTATTGCGTAGAAACTTGAGGCGTGTCTCTACGTTTGATTACCACCTATTAACCCGATTCTCAAATTTTAAGTAGCAAAAAGAAAATGGATTAATAAGATAAAAGCTACTGCACTTTGGTCATCGTTGGATGTTTTTTTTTTTTTTTTTTTGGGGGGGACAAATGTGTAGTTGAAGTTGACAATTAATTTAGTTAATATACCATGTTAATTAATAGATAATTTTATTTGGTCAAATGTATAATACTAATTTTATAATAAAATAATAGTTTATTCGTTTCTATGATTAAAATCTGAATCGTGTAACAAATATATATATATATATATATATATATATTTTGTTGTGATAGAATGATTTCTTATCTATAAAATAAATAGTAAATATGTTTATATATATTTTAATAGGTTTCTGACAAAAATGCAAGTTTTGGCGGTTAATGCTGTTGGAGTTTAGCGGTAATAGGCGGTTATGGCGGGAGGTTTCGGTAGGGGCACCGTAGTTGGGTTGTTTCATTGTCAAAGTGATATGTGTGAGTATATATATACTGAGGTAACAGTTGTCAAGTGATTGATTAAATTATTTTTTTATTATCATTAGTATTATTATTGTTATTATTTTATTATTGTTGCAAAATTTAGGCTCTCTCTTTTTTTTTTTTTTTACGCGAAAAATCTGAAGTGCCTGCCATTGCGTGGGAAAATGTAAGTAATTAGTAAGGCTAAAATAATTAAGGTACTTTCTTTTTCCCTAGAAGATGACATATTGAGTAGGGGTGTGCAAAGGAATCGAAAACCGTCCGAACCACTCGAGAATCGGACTGGACGAGCCTAGAACCAACGGTTCTCATGGCAACCGCTCTGGTTCTCAATTCCATTTTAGTGGAACCGGTGAGAATCAGCCCGGTTCCCGCTTGTAAGCGTGGAACCGCCCGCTCACCTATCCGGACCAGATATATATAAATAAATATATATATAAAGAAATTCTATCTCAATTATTTAATTATTTTGTAGTTGTTCGACCAAATATATATGTACATATTGTTATGAAATACATGAATGAATATTCATTATATTCATCTTATCTAATATACTTATTATAATACATTTGTTTATAATACATTTGTAACATACATTCTAAATACATCTCCCTATACAATAAATGTTCATATCCCTATCCAATACATGTATCATTCGATACATTAATATTGATGATAAGTACATTTTTGCTTTCCTATAAATAGAAGCTTAGTTTTTGTCGTAGAAAAAACAGTCATAACAGTGATATACTGGAAATAAAATCTTCTCCTATGACTTTCTCTATTATTTGTGGTGTCTGATTTTCTCTATTCAATCTCTCTATTCTCTCTTTTATATATTTGTAACGCAATATTTTACAACACGTTATCAGCATGAAGATCTACTGACTGACTAAGTAATTTTTGCAAGGTGGGTATTCTTTTTATTAATCAACTTATACTTCATCTTCTTCTATCAATTCTTCATTTTTATTTTTCTTGGCCCGAAGCCAAATTTCAAATCTAAAAGTATCCTTCTGCTCCTGAAGTGGCAAGGATATTTGGAAATCCTTTTAATTAATTTAAGGATTTGATTTTGCAAGGATTATATGCAAATTTTATGATACTTGACACCTGAAGTTGTCAATATAAATGCAAATGCAAAATAACGAGAAAAAGGAAGATATTTGTTTGCTTGATAGTGTAACAACACATACTATATTTCATAGTAGACACTTTTTCTCGAGTATGCCATTGCGTAAAGCACAAATCCATACAATATCAGGTCCTGTTCCGATTATTGATGGTTTTGAGAATGCCACAATTATTTTACCAAATGGCACAATTTTGCATATTGAGAATGCGCTTCTAAGCATTAGATCAAAAAGGAATCTGCCCAATTTCAAAGATGTACGCTGTAATGGGTACCATATTGAGACTATTTATCAGCAAGATAAGGAATATATTGTCATTTCCTCTTATAAGATGGGCCTGAAGACCATCCATGAGAAGCTAGAAGCTTCTTCTATAGGTTTGTATTGTGTCATGATTAAGGTTGTTGAAACCTACACCATCACATCCTGGAGATTGGTAAACCCTGATCAGTTTGAACTGTGACATGATCGTCTTGGTCACCCTGGCGCTTCAATGATGCGTAGAATAATTCAAAATACAAAAGGGCACCCTTTAAATGATACAAAGGTATTGTTGTCCAAAGATTATAGTTATGAGGCTTGCTCACAAGGAAAGCTCATTATCAAACCTTCTATAACAAAGGTTAATCTTGAATCCCCTTTATTCTTGCAAAGAATTCAGAGTGATATTTGTTGACCAATACAACCACCAAGTGGACCATTTCGATATTTTATGGTACTAGTGGATGCATTCTGTAGATGGTCACATGTTTGCTTATTATCTACGCGCAATGTCACATTTGCACGTTTACTTGTGCAGATTATAAAGCTCCAAGCACAATTCCCTTATTATCCAATTAAGAGCGTAAGGATGGATAATACTGGTGAATTTACATCAAAGAGTTTTGATACATATTGTGCTTCACTCGGAATCGAGGTTAAGCACCCGGTTGCATATGTTTATACTCAAAATGGATTGGCAAAATCATTGATTAAACATATCCAAATAATTGCCCGCATCTATTATTGAAAACGAATCTCAACAATACAACATGGAGTCATGCAATTTTGCATGCAGCAGCTCTAATAAGATTACGCCCTACCGTTAGTCTTTTACAATCTCCCCTTCAAATGGTTCTTGGTTATAAACAAGATATTTCACATTTACGCACCTTTGATTGTACAAAGACAGTGTCTATAGCACCGCCAAAAAGAACAAAAATGGGTTTCCAACACCGTTTGGGCATTTATGTTGGGTTTAATTCACCGTTTATCATTAGGCTCTTGGAACCAACTACCGGTGATCTTTTTACTGCCAGATTTGCAGATCGTCATTTCGATGAGACTAGGTTTCCATCAATTGGGATACTTACAACTTCCATAACTACAAAACAAAAACCAGCTAAGGTTTTCTCCCGTAACGAGAAAATTTATCTCAATTAGACCCAAGGATTCATGAATGTGAAAGCGAGGTGCAGCGCATAATCCATTTACGAGGCTATGGCCAATAGACTTCCTGACACATTTAACGATGCTACTAAGGTAACAAAGTCTCATATTCCAGCTGCAAATGCTCCAGCTAGGATAGCTGTTCCCGAAGAACAGGCTAAAATGGATCAAAATCCCCCGCACTTGAAGCGTGGTAGATCGGTAGGATAAAAAGATATCATTTCTTGAAAACAAAAGGGAAAGAATCAAGAATCCGCTCCAGAAGAGCCTAGCGTTGTGCTTTCTCCCAAAGAGCTTATTGCCCCTGAAGAGGCGCAAACTCATGAAAGGAACACCAACCCCGGGAATACTGAGAATTCCATTACATATTGTAATAAATTTTGGGATCGAAATAAAATCATCATTGATGATGCTTTTGCATTCTTAGTTGCTCATAAAATTATGGATGATGATCGGGAGCCGCAATCTATTATTGAATGCCGTCAAAGACAAGATTGGCCCAAGTGGGAGGAGGTAATTAAGACTGAATTAGCTTCCCTAGCTAAACAAAAGTTTTTTTTAGACCCGTAACTCGTATCCCCGATAATGTAAAGCCCGTTGGATATAAATGGGTATTTATTCGGAAACGAAATGAGAAAAACGAGATTGTCAAGTATAAAACCCGACTCGTTGCCCAAGGATTCTCCCAGAGACCTGGGATTGATTATAACGAGATATATTCACCTATTACATTTCGTTTTCTCATTAGCCTAGCAATCTCTGAAAGATTGGAAATGCGTCTTATGGATGTTGTGATGGCATATTTACATGGTTCATTACACTCTGATATTTATATGAAAATTCCCGAGGGATTCAAAATGCCTGAAGCATGCACTCCCCGCACTTTATTTTCAATAAAATTGCAAAGATCCTTAGACGGATTAAAGCAATCCAATTGCATGTGGTATCAACGCCTAAGTGAGTACCTAATTAAGGAAATGTACAAGAATGATCCTATCTGCCCATGCGTGTTTATTAACAAATCAGAAACCAGATTTGCTATTGTAGCAATTTATGTCGACAATATAAATTTAATTGAAACTCCAAAAGAGTTAGCTAAAATTGCTGAGTGTCGCGACCAAATTTCTAAGTGAACCACCTAGCGTTTGGCTAATGGATTGTTAAACCTAGACTTAACTCGGGCTCTCCTAAGCCCATGCCAATTCGCGACTTAGGTTCAAATTTCTTAACATGCAATTTTTTAATTAGGAGTCGCCACTAATCTATTTTTAGTGGCTCAATTAGAAACCCAAGTAAAGTAACGGGAGATTTACTTTACTCCTACGAACCAGAGATTTATGAGTTCAGGGACTTGGTTACGCTAGATTTTTCTAATGCTCTATCAGTACATTTCCCTTTTATTTAAATATATATATATATATATATATATATATATTTTATATATATATATATTTTGCAGGCAACTTGAATTGATTTTAAATTCATTTCCCTAACATGTGAGGTAATCATGTGGTTGCACAATCCACCAATTTAACACCCAAGAAATCAAATAATAAAAAAAATGCAGGACTTATCTCGTAGCAACGAAAGCATCTCGTTGTTAGTTCATAATTCATATCAACAACCCTAGATATGATTTCTAATTAACACGCAATTTCTTTTTGTTTTCATTTAATTAATGAGAATCATGCTTTATGCAATGCAATATAACTAAATGACCTAATTCTAATGACAGGCAATTTCTAATTAAATGGACCTAGCAACAATCACTAAATGACATGCAGTTCATGAATCTAATTCGTATGACATGCGCATGATATTTTTGTATTTTTTATAAAAAAATTCATAATTAAAAATCTAACTAAAGTGAGATATTATCTATTTTGAGTTAGGAAATAGACTAATCTGAATCCTATCTTAACTTAGAAATTTATCTCGACATGTAATTTAATTCAAAGATATTATCTAACCTAGATACCATCTAAACATGCATTCTAATATAATCAGAAAATAATTTAATTATTCTATCATGCAATTCTATCTAGGAAATCAATTCTAATTTACATGATATGCAAATGCAATCTTTTTTGTATTTTCGGGATAAATAAAGCAATTAAAAGATAAATACCAAATCATTCAGAATCATCAAAAATATCGTACATCATTCGAATCGGGGAACAATATCCAAATCAGCTTGATTATTTCGCTAATAAAATCGATAAATTGATCTTAAGTCTTAAAGATCAAGAAATCAATTTTATTCCCGAAATGATTAATTATTCCATCTAAAGCCTTATAGATGGAATAGCGTAAGGGAAGTGTGGAAAGCTGGTCTCAAAAGCCCCATCCAACTCGCTTGATTAATTATTCCATCTAAAACCTTATAGATGAAATAAAAAATTGGTGTGCGGTTGCGAATTAGACAGTAACATATAATTGGGAATACATCGATAATTCAAATATGCACGTAAGATATTGAAAAGCATGTATTAGGTAATAAAATATGCAAATCAAATTCATATAAGATAATTACCTAATTTCGCAAATAATATTACCAAATTTGAACTCAATGGAATCGGCTCGACAGATGTGCAAGAAAGGGTTGCGGCACTCACCGTGGCTCGGTACCAGCAGAGTTCAGCATGGTGGATTATTGCATCGAAGGGACCCAGGCAGCGACGAAGAACGGTGGACAATAGCACTCGATCTCGTGGGAAGACTAAAAAAAGAAAAGAAAAGTCTTCTCTTTTTTATACGTTGATTTCGTGGGCGTCTCTGGTCACACAAGTCAAAACCCACGGAGAAGTGCTCCCAATTTTGACTTCCCTTCTACCATCGAGTGCTCCCTCATTCCAATGTGGACGTCCTCTTTTACTGTAAAAATGTATGACCTTCCCTCGCCCAGATTTTCCTTCAAATAAAACAATCAATATTGGAGAAAATAAGTGAGAGAATCTGCGCTCGCCAATGGCACCCTGGTCGTTGACGGATAACCTTTTGGAAGGCTATAGTGGCTGGTGCAGGATGGTCTCGAGCACAATCAACAAATAAAGACTGCTGTGACGGTTTGCTTGGGTGCTGTGCTCACCGGAAAACCTGCAAAAATTCAACCAAGAATACAAAACCGGCGTTGGCTGCTCATGATAGACTCTGGAAATCACTGGGCGCCCTGGATGTAGAGCTTGGGCGTAGCCAGGAAAGCTGCACGGCACCGGGACCACTGCTGAGCGAGGAATAGGGACTGAGGGAAACCCCCACCGACTGCTGAATTCCGCAGACAAGTCGCGGTCTGGGAACCGTGCCAGATCTTGCGTCTCTCTATCTCTCAACGTTGAGAAATCGTGAATTTTTTATTCTTAGATTGTGACATCCTAGATTTTCAGTCTTGTTTTCTATTGAATAAATCGGGCATTTCATTGACGAGTCTATAGGACTGTTCTCAGAACTAATCATTCTGAGATAACTGTGGTATCCTAAAACTATTAAGAATTTTAAGGCGAAAGACTTGAGAATTCGACAGGAATCGGGACCCACGCTCGACCGTGTTCATATCTTTGAGATCATTACGGCACGTACGTAAATTGATTAGAGATCGATATAGATCGGTTCGACGGAGATGTGTGCTAATCGTGGGTGACACCACTAAATTGGAAAATTCTCGTCGGCCGACATTGGGGATCGAATTCTCTATCGTTTTGGCACCCCGTGTCCGTATTTGAATTCTCGAGATTTCTACGACAATCGAGAGTTGCCAATGTGTCAAGTGAGATCATTGTGGCTGGAAGAAAATCGACCACGGGTCATTTGCACTAAAAAGTTCTGAAAACTACCCGGTAGTTTAGGTCACGCTAAAAACGCGTGGAATGGAAATTAACCGTGAATTCGAACCCGATTTCGTAAATCCAAAGTTACGTGGTGTCACAAGCTATTTTAGGAATGTTAACTCGCCTCGGAAGAATTTTCGGAGATTCCGAGATTTTTACGGAAATTGGGTTCGTATGTCGCGGAATTTTGGCAGAAATCAGATTAGTTAAATTGATAGGGAATTGGACTTCTAGGCGAGTCTTTGTGTATCGTGGATTTATAGAAAATCATTGGGATTTTCTACGTCGAAATGGATCTCAAATTGAAAAATTGAGTGAGGAATTAAAGCTAAATTAAATGGAATTCGGATTTAGAATTCTACAACAATTTTGACATCACAAATTGAATTTTTTGGTAGATTTTTGTTGGAAAGTAATGGGGAGACAAGATCATAAATGGAGGGGATAAGAATTGAAGACATGGGACCCCCTTGGACTGCCTTTCACGTGCGCTCTCCCCTCCGTTCCTATCCATCTTCGTGCAACGCCTTCAGCTTTTGTTCTCTTCTCTGCCGCGTGCGTTTACTCCTCGAATTGCTGCCCCATCTCGCACACCACCGAAGCCAGCCCACGTCTGCCCTCTCCACCACGTTTATTTTCCTCCCAAGCCATGCGAACTTCACCCCACGTCCGGAGAAGAAGACTCGAAGCGTCCTCAACGGTCAACTAGTGGAGTCTCTCCACCGGTTGGTTGACCCAGCAAAGCCACCGAGCAAATCCACCGAATCAACCTCTTCATCCCCGCGGCAGTCCATCACTACCGAAGTCACGCATGCCGCACGTCCTCCATCCACCTTACGCCTCTCCTCTACCGAAATCCCCAAGTCAACAGTTGAAGCTTTGCTGATTTTGAAGACCGAGCTGCTCCGCCGATCTCTTCGCCCACGCGTCCCACCGAAAGCCACCAGCTCCTTCTTGCGTCCAGCGAAGCCACCGGTCAACCCATCAACCCAGCGGCTTCTTCGTGTAAGCCCATCTTCATTTGGCCGGCGAATCCAACACCAACGAAGTAGCTTCTTCATTCGCGTGTCTTTAGCTCCTTGGACCGCCAGCAGCCGCGCCACATGCAGTCTTCATCAATTTCTTCGGTCAAATTTCACGTTCCAGCGAAGTCGAAGCTGCTCCTGTCCGCGTGGTCGCTCTTCTTCAGCTCGTGGACCTGCTGCCTCTCTCGCTTACGTTAACAGGCCAAGGAGCAGCCCACGTGTTTCTTCCTTCGGCCCATTCAAGCTGCAGCCCAACGTCAGTTCAGTCCGTGGATTCAGTCAGCGTGAATTTTGGGCCCATCTTCAAATCAGAAAAGCCCAAGTAAAAGCTCAGCCCAGCAGTTGGTCCATTTGAGGCCAAGTCCACAAGTGCAGCCCATCTTTTGTTTTCAGCCCAAGAAGCTAGTGAAGCCCAGTGGATTTCGGCCCAAGCCCAAGAGCGAGTCCAGCCCAAAATCAAGAACAAATCTCAGCTGGGCTGAGATTTGTTCGGCCCAAGTTTAAGGCTTGGTCCAAGCCCGCCAGTGTCGTCGAAAGCCCGATTTCGGCCACCGTCACGTCGTCGTCGTGGTGTCCCAGTCCCCGCTTTTAATCAAGTGAGTAATCTCACTAATCCTTGCTTAGTAGACTAATGATGCTTAAGGGTTGATTAGATTTAATTAAATGCAATAAGGTGGTTAGATTAGAGTAGATTAGTGATTATTAGATAATTGAGATGCATGTTAGACAATTGAATTGTGCAATTAGCAAGTAGAGACGTACTATTATTTATTGAATGCATTTCGGGATTTTCCCGACCCGTTTGGCTCCAATCGGCATTACAGGCCTAAATTTGATTTAATGCTAATTAATAATTAATTTTCGAAATTCATTATTTAATTATTTATCCTTCTAGAAATTCAGCTAGGATAGCCGGTGATCAGAATTTTGTGCTGATTATCGTGGTGCAGTCCATTTATTTATTTGAGCTCTACGTTGTGTTGAATTGAATTGATTGTGCAATTTGAAGAATTTTTCCTAAATTAATTGAGATTGAGCAATTGAGTTGTGGATGGTCGAGTATGATTGTTTAGCGTCAATAATGCTTTGATGGGCTGTTAAGTGGAGAAGTTTGTGAGAGTGATTTGAATATACTCTTGGCTAAGATCCATCGGTATGTTAATATCTCGTGAAAATTGAGTGAATTGATGAGTATGTGGGGATTTATCCCAAATTGATCAATGTCGGTATTCAATTAGAATTTGACTGTGAGAGGTTGTGAGTTGAACCTCGGAAGCCGCCGAAGTATGGCTATGCCGCTTGGGCCGAGATTTGCCACCGAATTTGTAGTCGGTCGCGCCTATTGGGCCGTAATCGCCACCTATTAAAGGTCGCGCCCCTTGGGCCGTAAATTGCCACCTATTAAAGGTCACGCCGATAAGGCCGTAATTTACCGCCCGATAAGGCCGTAATCTGCCACCTATTAAAGGTCGCGCCCATTGGACCGTAATTTGCTACCTAAAGATAGGTCGTGTCCTTTGGGACTATAATTTGTTGCCAAGAAATTTGGTAGGCTATGCTCGTGAAGTCGTGAGTACGATTTGAGACTGAATAAGGGAAACGACCGGGAATAGTCAAATTGACATGAAATCGACTAGGTCGATGGATCGAGATTGCTTGGTGCCTATTGAACTGTGCTAATATGCAGGTGGAATCTGAGGCCTAGGTAAGTCCTCTGACCCGTGCGTGTATAGGCAGCCCGGTTAGCATATTGATTTCCTAATCGAGTCTTAGTGGGGTAGAACTTGCTGAGACTTAGTCTCATCCCGGTTGTGGAACAACATTTCAGACTTGTAGATGAGCCTGTGAAGAAGGAACTGGAAGAGGACGATGAGCCAGAAAAAGATGAAGAGCTTGAAGGAAATGAGCTTAGTGAAGAAGAGTCAGAAGGGGATCAGGATGATCTTGAGTACGACCGGATGAGGATTGAGATCCCATCCTCTTTTGTGAACCTTGTGTGGTATATGTAGAGTGTGACTAGAATGTTACGAATAGTCTTGTGAATAAACTTTGAGTTATGCCATGTATAAATGTTTGGTTGTGGATTTCAATATGAAAAATATGACCTTACTTTTCTATCTCATTGTTTTATTGTATGGGGATTATAATTGCTTCCGCATGTGCATATTAAAATGAAAAAGGGTCGGCGATACGTAGTCCTGGGATATCGCTTTTAAAATCGACCAAAGGTAAGGGATGTGTGCGTGCCTGAGGATCGGGGGGTGACATAGATCCAATCCCCCGTCCGTGTACTCTCCTTGTTCTTTCACGTGTCACTTGCGAATCACACCGATGCACGGCAGCAGCTTCTCAGCTTCGTTAGGTAGCAGCAAATGGCAGCAAGGACACCAATGACAGCGACGAAGATCGGTGAAAGCGTGGCCGTGAGGATGTATGACTAACCATAGCCTCCCTCTCCTTCCTCTCTATTCACGTGTATTCTCTCGGCCGTATGTTCCATGTGTGGCCCCCCTCAAAACCCTACGCAAACAACCTATTTAAAGGCCACCGATTATGATTTTAATTTTTCCAAATCAATATCCACGAAGATTCTTTTTCCAAACGCAATATTCGTTTTTACCGAATGCAATATTTGCTTTTCCACTTGCCCTATCCGAAAAAATTCATCATATCCTGGAAAATTTCAAATTCATATTTTCACGAGATAATCTTTGATCATTAAAAAAAAAACGGGTTTTGGCCAATTTGCTCGCTTCGTGGGCTTAGTCCGGCCTATCAAGTTAAAGCTCAGAACCATTAATTCGAACCCACCCGTCATCGATCCAATAAATAAATGCAAAAAATGCAAATTAAAAATAAATGCACTTAAATCTATATGCTATGCAATTAATATTTTTTCAGGAATAAAATTACCCCATAATATTTAATGTGATAAATGACTAAACATGTCGCCAAAATTTAGGTGTCCACACTGAGTATTTGAAAAGAGAGTTTGAAGTTAAAGATTTGGGTAAACCCAAACTTTGTCTTGGTCTAGAGTTTGAGCATAAAGCAAATGGAATAATCGTCCATCAATCAGCATACGTTGAAAAATTGCTTAAACGGTTCAACATGGATAAGGCTCACCCATTGAGCACCCCTATGGCTGTAAGGTCTCTAAATCCCCAAAAGGACCAATTTCGTCCTAGAGAATCTGATAAAGGGATACTTGATCATAAAGTACCATATCTCAATGCAATTGGGGTTTTGATGTATTTGGCACAATATACGAGACTAGATATCGCTTTTGTGGTAAATTTATTGGCACGTTTTAATTCTGAGCCAACTCGGAGACATTGGAATGGAGTTAAACATATTTTCTGTTATCTCTGAGGAACCATAGATTTGGGATTATATTATTCCAAGGATTCCACTAACTCGGTTTAGTTGGATGTGATGATCCTGGATATAAATTTGATCCACATAAGGCTCGCTCTCAAACCGGGTATTTATTTTGTTATAACGGCACCGCTATTTCTTGGCGTTCTACGAAGCAATCGCTAGTAGCTACATCCTCTAACCACTCTAAGATTATTGCTTTATATGAAGCTGGAAGAGAGTGTGTTTGGTTAAGATATGTTATAACACATATTCAAAATTCTTGTTGTTTGATACTGGTTACAAATTCTCCCACTATAATTTATGAAGGTAATGCTGCTTATGTTGCACAAGTTAAGGGAGGATATATTAAAGGTGATAGGACCAAGCATATTTTGCCGAAATTTTTCTATGCTCATAAACTCCAAGAAAGTCAACAAATTGATGTTAAACAGATTCGATCCATAAATAATCTTGCAAATCTTTTTACCAAATCATTGCTAACATCAACTTTTGAGAAATTAGTATATGGCATTGGTATGCGGCGAGTTCACAAGATGCAAGATTGATTAGCCCCAACAGTGCCTATATGGCTCAATTGAGGGGGAGATATTATGAACTATGCATTGTACTCTTTTTCCTTTATGTCCGATTTTTTCCCATGGGGTTTTTCTGCTTAAAGTTTTTAACGAGGCAATTAATGCATCCATAAAAGAGAGAGAACATAAAATTTGTGCTCTACACTCTTTTTCCCTTTTGTCCGGTTTTTTGTCCCACTAGGTTTTTCCGGCTTAAAGTTTTTAATGAGGCGTATCATTCGATGCACATTCGTAATGAATACAATAAATATTCAATGGGGAGTGTTATGAAATACATGAATGAATATTCATTATATTCATCTTATCTACTGTACTTATTATAGTACATTTGTATCATACATTCTAAGTACATCTCCATATACAATGAATGTTCATCTTCTTATCCAAGACATGTATCATTCGATATATTGATATTAATAATAAGTACATTCTTGCTTTCCTATAAATAGGAGCTTAGTTTTTGTCGTAGAAATAACAGTTATAACAGTGATATACTGGAAATAAAATATTCTCCTCTACTTTCTCTACTATCTGTGGTGTCTGATTTTCTCTACTCAATCTCTCTATTCTCTCTTTTATATATTTGCAATGCAATATTTACAACACATATATGTATATTTGCAGTTATTGGATATTATTAACTTATTTTCTCTCTTGTATGTGTGGTAGGATTAACCACCTAGTTTTTTATTCTAATAAATCATTTACTTGCTTTCTCAACCAAAACAAAATAGACAAATAAAGATGAAGGAGAGGACTCATTGGAGATGTTCATAAATATTGCGGCGCTTTGTCGTCATGTACAAAAGCACAGATAAAAATTAGGTGCACCGTGATATTAATTGATGAATGCAATTTGTAGGGATTAGGGACCAGTTCCATGAACTCACTTGAGAATCGGACCGGACCGACGGTTCGGTTCTCAAGTGAAGAACCGACTTACATTTCACGGTTCCAATTTTTTGGAATCGGTCCTTAGTGAGCAGCTCTGTTGCAAGGTGGGAAGCACCCATCCGGATCATGCTCACCTCTAATATTGAGGTCCACGCTCTTCCTTTTCACAACTCAAAACTAGGTGATAATGCGGGAGCATTAGGTTCAATGGAACAAATCTCAAGCTCAACTCAAATTTCATCTATTAATTCCACTCAATCATTACTTATGTAAGAAAAACAAATTTCGACCATAACTTGATGAAATTGGTTCAACGTTTTTGACCATAACTTGATGAAATTGGTTCAACGTTAACGTTACCAATTTCGTGATTGTCAATCGACTAGTATGTTGTCAATTTACAAGATTGATTGTTGACTTTGAGGCTGCTAATCAACTACTTGGGGACTATAGACTATTATAATCGATTTCTATTGCTATGGTTTAATATTCCAAGGTGGCTATTCGACTTCCAAGGCTAGTGGATAAATTTGGAGGGACTATTAATTACTATGCATCTGTCCTAGTTGAATGTATTTACTCCTAGTTGTTATGCATTTAAACAAGTATTGTTGGTTTCGAGTGAGTAGTGTGATTTCCGTTTCCATGAACCATAATGATTTGGCTATGTAACGGTCTTAGAGTCATCGCTTGACTCACTGTGGTTTTCTAGAATTCGAGAGCTACTTTTGTTTGCTTATTAGAGTTCCTTTATAAAAAGAGGTACAATCTCATTTGTAAGGGCAAATTTGAATTTTGTTGAGTACATGAGACTTTTCTCAAGTGAGTGAATTTCTGTTTTGTTTCTTCATTTTTACACAAAGAGGCACAATCTCATTTGTAAGGGCAAATTTGAATTTTGTTGAGTACATGAGATTTTTCTCAAGTGAGTGAATTTCTATTTTGTTTCTTCATTTTTACACCGGTAGCTCTCTCTCTCTCTCTCTTTTTCTCTCTCTCTCTCTCTCTCTCTCTCAACCTTTGTTTGTTCGTCTCTTTCACTTGTGGAGGGGAAGGATTTGACCTAGATCTCTCCCTCCCCTCCTAGTTTATTTTCCTTTTATTTCCCTTTGTTTCTTTCCTAATTCTCCCGATCTAGTTTTAGATTTAGGAGTTTTGCTTTCCCGATCTTATATCAAGGAACTTTTCTCTCTAATCTAATTCTAGATTTTGGTGTTTTAATGGATAAATACTCCACCTCCAGTTTTAATAGTGTTCATAGCAGTTTTGATATCAAATTTGTGCTCGTTCAACATTTTTTCACTCAAAGTTTTGGCACTTCGTATTGGCTTCAAGGCTCGCTCTCACGAGGTTTTAGATATGAGATTTTTCAATATAATTATGTTGTCTCCATACGGTGATAGTGTTTGGGACGCCGAACCTAAACACACGCTGCCGAAAGGCAAAGCCGTAATTACAAATGGAGATCTCGGCATGTGCTTATCACTAATGGTGCTGTGTAATTCGATGATTGACCACCGATCCTTTCACTTGGATCTAATTACAGATCTGTTCTTGAAGGACGAGATTGTGATGATCTCTACAAACCATGCTCTGATGAAATGCCTTGATTTCTAGTTTTTTGTTTATTTTGGAGATCTATGAGTTTGTTTTGTCACTGTGACTTTTGAGATTCCCTTTTATGTATCAGTTTGGTCATGAATGGAAATTTCTTTTTGACCAAAAACAAAACTGGTTGTCTTCCTTTATATCTTGGTGGTGAACTGAATATATCTCGAGATCTTTATCCTTGGCGGGTGCCTTATCCCTTTATACCTAAGTGGTGAACTTGATCTAAGATTCTTTA
The DNA here is from genome assembly GCA_014182375.1 of Eucalyptus virginea. Classification (NCBI taxonomy): domain Eukaryota; kingdom Viridiplantae; phylum Streptophyta; class Magnoliopsida; order Myrtales; family Myrtaceae; genus Eucalyptus; species Eucalyptus virginea. The sequence continues at coordinate 32,377,505 of CM024519.1, forward strand.
TCCTTAGCTAGTAGCATGTTCTTTTATACCTAGGTGATGATTGTCATCTATCAAAACCTTACGAGCACTCAAAATGTGTTCCCTTCATGCATCAAGTGAAGACAAGAAATTTAAATAAAAGAAATGTCTATTGACTACATTCGATTCCATGCTTAAGGTAGCTCAAGCTTCCTGCTTCTATCACGGGCCAAAAGAGAGTCGACCCAAGAGGTTCCTAGAGGACGACCGTGTCTCATCCGTGGAAGACCTCCTTCTCTCACTCGGATTTCCATCAAGGCTTCTCCCTGAAGTTTCCAAGGGCGGGCGAAACCGTCATTAAGTCATATTCTAGAAGTGTCTTCTGTTATTTATGTCAGTAGACGGTAGTTGACATTATGTCGGTAGTTGAGGCGGTGTGATCTCGTCCACCGGTTAAATTCTAGATCAACGGAGCTAATCCGAGGGCCTCGAGTGTAAGAAGGGGTGCCCTCCCCCTCATTTGTATCCATCCAATCCTTTTAGTAATATAAAGCTACTTCTTTCCAGAGCTCCTTTCTCTAAACTTTCTCTCTACGATCCGAGTATACGAGCGAGTTGTGTGATTGATCGAGCAAGGCTTGGCTTGGGTATCCAAAGTTGCCCGAGTCGCCATGCGGTCACGATCCCAATCGATCGGCCCGTGACAAGTGGTATAAGAGCAAAAGAGATATCCATTTCGAGAGATCAAGGAGCGCCAACTGTTCGAGAGAATGTCGAGCCAAGAAGCTGTCATGGGTGGAGAGGCCATGCAAGCCAAGGAGACCCACGGCCGAGCAAAGAAAAGAGACGCCTCGATGGAAGCCGTAGCTACGTTCGATGAGAAGATCGGGAAGGTCCGGAGTGCCGTGCTCGAGCTCATGGAAGGTCTAGACGATGTGCGAGACCGGATCATGGAGGTTGAGACCTCGCTCCATGAAGACTTCATGACGGGCCTCAATGACGCTGGCCGCCTCGTTGCACGATAAGGACGAAGCCCTTGAAGCATCAATCGATGTGTTAAAGGAGTGCGTCCAAGTGATCGAGGAGGACGGTCCGCGTAGGGACGAGGTCGAAGCCATAAAGGCCGAGATCCAAGAGCTCAAGACCGAGCTCGCCTTATGCAAGTTGAGCATCACCAACGGTGCGGTGCCTACCCAAGCGGTGCCCAAAATTGAGGTGCCTAAGCCCAAAGAGTTCAAAGGCGAACGATCCGCCAAGGAGGTGGACAACTGTGCGGGCATGGAGCAATACTTTGGTGCGGTCAACATACACGACGAGTTGATCAAGGTACAAACTGCTTCCATGTTCCTTACGATACGGCAATGCTTTGGTGGCGCAATAGGTGTGACGAGACAAGGCGCGGCGCCAATCCTGTGGACACATGGGATGACTTCGTAAGAGAGTTCCGGGACTATTTCTTCCCCGAGTTCGCTCAACAGGAAGCCCATAGCAAGCTCCATCGCCTCGAGCAAAGAGGTGCGATCCGAGAGTACGTGAGGGAGTTCACGGAGCTCAAACTCTAAATTCGCAACCTAAGTGAAGAGGAGGCTCTCAGAGCGTTCATGGATGGGTTGAAGCCGTGGGCACTACTCGAGCTCAAGCGAAGGGACGTGAATAGTCTTGCGAGAGTGCTTAGCGTGGCCGAGTCGCTCGTTGACCTTACCAAGACCGAACCAAGGAGTCGACCAAGAGAGTGGAGGTTGGATCGACCTTGCGAGGACGAGGCAAGAAGCACTCCCGAGGTGCGCATGATCAAGGCGGGTGAGCCAAAACATGGGGAGAGGGAACTTCCAAGCCGTCCTTCCAAAAGGGTCGACCACCGACGGACTACACGAGTAAGTTCGATCAACCCCGCCTTCTCCTTGCTTCATTTGCCAAGGTCCACATTGGACCCAAAAGTGCCCGAAGAAGGGTCGAATCGTGCCCTCCTTGCCATCGAGGAAAAGGAGGAGCCAAAGAAGATAAGCGGGAGATCCGGATTGGAGCTGTGAGGATGATCAACTCGGTCCAAGCTCGATCGCCGTCCAAAGAAGAAGGAATTACACCAAACACGGACATGTTCTTCGTGGAGGTCGAAGTGTGCGACCGAACGCTATACGCTTTGGTCGACACTAGTGCGTTGAACATGTTCATGTCGACCGAAGTAGCCAAAGCCTTGGGACTTCGCGTGGAACCATCCGGGAAGTCGCACAAGCCCATCAATTCGGACGACTTCCATGGCATAGAGCAACTCCCAATGTGGACGTCAAGATTGGCGGATGGAAAGGCAAGATGGCATTCGAGGTAATCCCTCTTGACGATAATGATCTCATCCTTGGTATGCAATTCTTGAAAGCGTGGGAGCCATGATCGACATGAGGACCAAGTGCATGATGATCCTCGACCAAAAGTGCCCATCGATGATCCCCATGATCAAAGGGTGGTCGACACCAAGACCATCGTGTCGATCAACGCCTCGATAAGAGCTTGAAGGCCGTGATGCGCATAAACAAGCTGTCCGAGGTGAAGCCGAAGGTAGAGTTGGATCCTACTCCAACATATTCCATGCCAATCCAAGTGCTCTTCCCCGAGGTTGAGTGCTCACCACACGCCACGCCTAAGCCGAGGGTGGAGTCGCGTGCCAAGCCCGAGCTGACCATAGAAGGATGTGGTCCTTCATTCGTGAGCGTCCAAGCGAAGCGAAACAAAAACAAGAAAGCCTGTGCCAAAGCCTGTGCTCGTGCCAAGAAGGCCGATCGTCAAGCTGTGAGCGACGAGGACGTCACTCGATTGAGTGGGGGAGAATGTTACGGGCCAAAAGAGAGTCGACCCAAGAGGTTCCTGGAGGACAACCGTGTCTCATCGGTGGAAGACCTCCTGCTCTCACTGGATTTCCATCAAGGCTTCTCCCGAAGTTTCCAAGGGCGGAGGAAACCGTCATTGAGTCATATTCTAGAAGTCTCTTCCGTTATTTATGTCGGTAGTTGAGGCGGTGCGATCTCGTCCGCCCGGTTAAATTCTAGATCAACGGATGTAATCCGAGGGCCTCGAGTATAAGAAGGGTGCCCTCCCTCTCAATTGTATCCATCCAATCCTTTCAGCAATATAAAGCTACTTTCTTTCCGGCCCTCTCTCTAAACTTTCTCTCTCTACGATCCGGGTATACAGCGAGTTGTGCGATTGATCGAGCAAGGCTTGGCTTGGGTGATCCAAAGTTGCCCGAGTCACCGCGCGGTCACGATCCCAATCGATTGGCCCGTGACACTTCTTATATTGAGAAAAAGGGAAACTAACTAATCCAACAAATCGTCAATCGGCCATATAGAAAATATTGTATGATGGGACAACTAACATTTAAATGTATTGCTATTGGTTATTCACTTGCAATATTTTGCCAAGTGAAGTGGACACCTATATATCTTATTTCTAGATATTAGAGAGTCCAAAGTCCCATGCTACATGCTCCCATGACAAGAGATCGTGCCAACTAAATGTGTGCTGGGGCACAAGTGCGCAAGTATGGGGATATGTGATGAAATATAAATCTCCTAAAAATACTAGAAAAGTGCTCATGAGTAAGACTATGCCATTGCTCATTAGTCTACCTATAAAGCGATCGACGGACCATTGCATTTTAGCACTTTATGGTGTAGTTGATCGTCTAGTAAGGGCTAATGGGCCCAAGCCTTTTTGGGCCAATAGAAAAGGAGCCCAAGATCATCGAAACCATTAATTTTCTGGGTCCAATGGTGAAGCCCTCATGATCAACGGTCTAGATGAGGTTGGCAGATCAAGTAATGTTTTTGCCCGATTGGAGAATCAAGCCCAGTCTTTGTGGAATACTCCAATAGAGAGTCGGATCTGTAAAACTGTTTGGACTTTCTTCTAGGTGCAAGCATAGGAATTTCCTTTGAGAATGCTCTTTACTTCCATATCCAATAACTATATTAACAGTTTTTGAGGTCCCTCGTGAATTCTTTATCAAGTGTGCACTTAATATTTGAACAAATTTATCTAGCAATTCGGAGTGTGATTTTCCTCAATACATGTGTGCAATAAAGCTAGATTAATATGAATACAAGGAATCCAAAGACACCAAAATATGAAATGGTGGTCGCTTTGGGCATGCATGTTTGTGTTTCTCTTTGTGTTTATGAACACAATTTCTGTTTTTTTGTTCCGGCAACAAAAAAAGAATAGAATGTGTTTATTTGCGTTTTTTTCCAAATCTATTTTTTTTGTTCTAGGAACAAATTTGGAACAGAAAACAAGAAACAAGAAAACTTGTTTCTTATTTACGAACACTTCCAAGAAACAATTTTTTTCTCTCATATTTTTTCTTCTCTTTCTTTTCTTTTTTCTTTTCTTCTTCTTTTTTCTTTGGCCGGTCGCCGGCCTCGGCAATGACCCGTGACCGGCCGTGAGGGCCTCTGCGACGCCGTCGAGGGCCGGCAACCTCGCTGAGCGTCGCCGGCCCCCGGTGAGGCCAAGCGTTGCCGGCCCCGGCGAGGCTCGGCCTCACCTTGGCTGGGCGAGCTCGGCCTCGCCGGATCTAGGCGAGCCTGAGCTCGCCCTGCCAAGGCAAGGCCGAGCCTCGCCCAGCCACGTCGAGGCTGCGCCGCCGGGGCCGGCGACCGGCCAAAAGAAAGAAAAATAAAATAAAAATATAAAAAATTAAAAGAAGCAAAAAAAAAAAAAAAAACACAAATTTACCAAACGTGTTTCTGTTTTTTATTTATTTTATTCTAAGAACAAGTTTACCAAACGCATTCTTATGGTAAAAATTGCTCCCGAGGTAGAAATAGCTTTTTCTATTTTTGTTCCGCGGGATAATTTTTTGAAACAGTAAACGTTACCAAACGCACCCTTTATGATCGGGCGAAACTAAACCAATTGCGCTAGTAACACCCTACCTCATTTCTTCTTGATGGTGACTTCTATATTTATGATAACTATCTTTACATAAAACGGAGATCAAATATAGCCCAAAACACTCATCGGTATTTTTGAAAAGAAAAAAAATATTCACAAAACGGACTCCGTTGTGCATTTGTCGAATTTCATGATGTTTCAGCAGCGAATTCAAAATTTATTAAAGGAGGTAGTGGTGATTGTGTTCCATCAATAGTCAATTTTGAGGTGTTGAAGACTAATAAGTCTATGCAAATTTATTAGATGTACGATGTCCAAGTTGTCATGTGAGACTTCCAAACCAAAAGAATAAAAAAAAGTTGTCATGTGAGGCGTGGGGTCATGAGAAGTGTGTCTCTTAGCTGATGATCGTCGGTTTATCAGTCAAGTCAACCGATGAGAGCTCGGACCAAAAAAAAAAAAAAAACCCATGAGAGCGGGAGGGACAGTCGTCTAAAAGACGCCAAATTCAAGTAATAAAAGCAAAGAAAAAATTGGAAATTTTAGGGTACATTTATTTTTCAAAAAATTCAAGATTTGGAAAATATTTTTAACAAATAATCGCTTATATCGCTTACAAAATGAATAAATAAAAATATTTTCATCACCTATAACAATAATTAGGCATAAATTATTGTCAATCATGAAAATATTTTATTTGAGTAATTTTCTAAGTGGTCCAACTAATCATTTTTTGTAAAATGTTTTTCAAATCTTCAATTTTTCATGAAACAAATGCACCTTAAATGAATTAGGTTATTCAACTTGGGACGACTTCTTTTAAAAAAAAAAAAGAAGAAATTGGGAGTATTATATTGTTGGGGTTTGGAGTGAAAATTCACGTGAGTGATTTCGCCATTTTCTTATTTTCATTGTTGGTAATTTATTACTCTTATCGATATTGTTATTATTATTGTTTTGCCTAACTATCAACACATTGAAGTCGCATACTATTCTTTTAAGCAACTCTAAATAGATGAAGAGAAGGAAAATCAATTAAAAAAGACGTCTATTGACAGTTATATTTTAATTCCATGCTTACGGTTGCTCAGGCATCCTGCTGCTGGCTTGCATCGAAAAAAAAAAAAAACGGGAAACTAAGTAACACGACAAACCTTTGATCGACCAATATAGAAAATACTATATGATGGGAAAAAATAGCATAAGTATACTGGTCATAGGTTATTTCACTCTCAATCTCCAAATCTATAAGTGAAATTGCAATTTATTAACATACGTAATGATATCTTGCCAAGTTAAGTTGAGTTGAGACCCATATATCCTGTGAGAAAAAATTAGAGATCCCGAAAGGCTCATGCCACTTGCTCACATGACGACAAAGATAACAAGCTATATTGGTGGAAGTCAAAAGGAAATACGCCTAGGGATTTTTGGCCTGATTATGGAGTAGTTCATCCCTATGTCTGAAATTTCTATGCGTTAACATAAGAGGTCTACACGCACTATGAAATGTTCTGTTTAAGCTATAACGACTCCACACCATCTGTGCCACATAGGTCTTAGGTTAGCAACACGCTCACTATTGCCCCACTATGATGCTAACAATCAAAAAGTCTTTTACACGAAGTATGCCGCGATTAGTTAACTCAGCATGAGCTGTTTGGCGTTTTGCTCCCACGTGAACAGCTCTCGTGACCTCGAAAAAGAAAAATGACTTATTCATCAATTGGCCAGCCACGTTGATGGTTTGTAAAGAAGAAGACTACAAAGTATCAAAGATGGAAAAATCTATTGAGTGCTACAAAATTACTCGTTAATAAGAATATGCCATTGCTCATTATTTTGCATACCAACTGATGATCCATTGCAGTATAGCACACGATGACACAATAATGGTAATGGATGTCTAAATATTTTTGTAAATAATGAATTTTTTTTTAACATTCATTTTTGTAAGCGATAATATATATCACTTTCAGGAAAATAATTTCCAAATCATTTTATGATCTCACAAGATTTAATCAATTGCGCCTATAACGCCTCATGCCAAAATTGGTTTTCTTGATGATGGCTTCTACATTTATGATTACAACCTCTACATAAAAACAGAGAGAAAATATAGCTCAAAACACCCATGGGTGTTTCTATTATAAAAAAGAAATCAGCACTCCGTTGTGCCTTGCTTGAATTTCATGCATTTTCGACGACGACTGGTCATTAATGTAGGTTGGGATTGTATTTCGGCAATATTACGTTTTGGAGTCGTTGACTTACATCCCAGTCTTTGCTCTGTACAGGATTAAACTAACGGAAGGTTAATGGCCGTGACAAAATGAAAGTTCTTGAGGTATTTATGCAACCATTGAAATTTCAGGGATAAACGTATACTATCCCAAAATTCCGATAGTTTTGTGTAATTTTGACTAAAATGAAATTTGAAATTATCTCTCATTCACCAAAAAGAAGTGGACCTCAACATGTGCTTAAAAGGCTTCATTCTGGTTCAATCTAGAAATCAAGACTTACGGGATGTAAAGCACCGAGAGGGCATTCCCTCATTTTGGAGAAAACAAATATACAGAGAGAAACTTAAAGGGTGACGGTAATGCAGATACTGGCACATTAAAATAAAAAATGTAATCCTGTCAGCCCAGGGCTACAAGGTAGGCATGGCAGCCCGACATAGTGATGAAATTCACTTGCTATCTAGAGTTAACCCTGTAACCAAAAGAAGTGATTATTGACTTGTTGTTAACTTGACTATCCCAATTGCTTCTATAAATACGTTAGTTGTACTTGGTCCATTTCAACACATATGTAGCTAGAAACAAAGAAAGCCTACCCCAAATAACCTAAACAGCCTGTCATGGCCTCATCTCAAAAACAACTCACAATGTTGTTCCTCGCTTATGTCCTCCTCCTGCTAACGCACGAAATGCCTTTTCTTGCTTCATCTCGAAGCTCTCCTTTGGTGGCCCTTGCTAATGCTAGCAACCAAACGAGATATGAGGAAGTGGAGGCACTCTAACATGGAAGTCTAAGCTAGATAGCGAGAGTCGCTCTACTTTGTCTTCGTGGCATGAAACCAACCGTTGTAAATGGTGTGGAATCAATTGTGATTGTCACTCCCCGATCCTCGAGTACGCACCCATCCCTTACCTTGGTGATTAATAGCAACGTCCTAGGATGCATCGCGACCCATTCATTTAATATACGTATGCGGAAGCATATAAAAACTCCCTAACAATAAAGCAATGGGATAGGAAAGTAGGATTTCAAAAATTCCATCTTAAAGCATCCACACTTATATACATTGCCAATCATAGTGCAAATATATACAAGTCGAATTGTTAATTCAGATTTAAACCACGAGTTTCTAAAATAGAGCCTGCAAAAATGGAATCGACTTCTATCAAAAGAGAATTCCCTATGACTAGCTAGTCCAATAGGATCGTCCGTTCTTCAGGCTTCCCTTTCCACACTTCGGGTCTCCAGTCCTTCACCAATGCCATCTAAGGACCTGAAATGATATCCCACAACCGGGATGAGACTACGTCTCAAGTTCTATCCCCTAAGATTGAATTAGTAAACCAATACACCATCCGGGCTGCTATGCACACACGGGTCAGAGGACTTACCTTAGCTTCAGATTCCACCATCATATTAACACAGTTTCAAATAGGCACCCAAGCATATCAAATCATTGATCAATCGACCTAGTCAATTACATGTCAGCATGACCCTTCCTGGTCATCTCAACCCATACTATGCATTTTATAAGATAGTATACTTAGTCACCGAGCCACGTGCATTCTCTAAGGCGACCTATTTGGTCACCGAGTCACGTGCATTCTCTAAGGCATCTTATATGCCAAGGCGATGTACTAATCACCAAGCCCCGTGCATTCTCTAAGGTGACCTATTCACCAAGCAATGTATCAATTACTGAGCCATGTGCATTCTCTAAGACAATATACCAAATCACCGAGCCACGTGCATTCTCTAAGGTGCCGTTTTCGCCAAGGTAACGTACTAAACACCGAGCCACATGCTTTTCTAGGTGATGTATGTACTCCAGCAATTTCGTGCATTCTCTAAAAAAGAGCGCTTATACGCCAAAGCAACCTATTTTGTCGCTTGAGCCACGTCACATTTTCTCATCAATCTTTTATCATACCCAATAAAAATATTATGCGTGGGCACACGCCATTTTATAGCAAAATATAATATTTTCCTTTCTATAACTCACATTTTTCTGTAATCCATCAAACATTTTTGATATTATTAACCATGCCTGGTTATTCTTCAATTAATAACCAAGATTATTTAATTTAGGAATAAATCCTTAAATCACCAATAAATCAATTTCTCACAAAAATAAAGCTCAATTAAATAAAACGGACTACACCACGACAATCAGCATAAAATTCCGGTTGGCGGCTATCCGTGCCTAATTTCCGAAAAATAAATATTTAACTAAATAATTTCGAAAATTAATAACTAATTACTAAAATTCCATTTTAGGCCCATAATGCCTAATAGATGCCAGAATGGATCGGGAAAAATCCCTAGATGCATTCAATAAATAGAAGTACGTCTCTATTTGCTAATTACACTAATCAATCACCTAACATGCATCATTAAGTCACTAATTAAATTATTCTAAACTAATCTAACCACCTATTTGCATTTAATTAAATCTAATCAACCCTTAAGCATCATTAGCAAACTACGCAAGGATTAGTGAGCAAAACTCACTAGAATAATGCACGAGTCGGATCAAACCGACGAGAACGGCGTGGGGAACGCTTTTCTCCAAAGCAGGCCAAGGTTTCGAGGTTGGGATCGACCTCAAAACAGGCCACAAAAAGTGTTGTGAGACCCACAACTTTCCTTGTTGTTCTTGGCTGGAAATGAAGGGAAATCAACTCGGTTTAGGCAGAATCGCTTGGGAATGAAAGAATAGGCCAAACCGGACCTTGGCGGGGGCTTTACCGGTGAAGAAACGGTTGTGGACAACCTTGGTTGAGCTGCTACAAAACTAAAACAGCAGCTGCTAGGCGAGAGGAGGCGGCCAAGGGACCCGGACGGCATGTGGGCAAGGTGGCGCACGCCGAGCAGCATGCGGTGGAGCGGACGGTGGCATTCCGGCATGGCGGTGGCGTCCAAACGGCGACGGCTGCTGCTCTCTTTCTCCTCGCTGCTGGTTACACAAATGGAGGGGGAGAGGAGAGGTGTCGGATGGCAACAAAGGTGGAGGATGAGGGAGAGAGAGATAAGGTTGAGGGGGTCCCATGGTCACATTTTCCACCATTTTGTCCCCAAGAACTTGCTCACCGGCCAACTTCCCTTGGCTGTGAAAGGGCCACCAAAACACTTCCCCACAACTCTCAAATGGTCCAAAATGCTAGGGAAGGGGAAGCTACGAAATTCCAACATTAAGGCTTCAAATGGTTGTCATGTGATCTACTTCAATTCAACTTCAATTGGCCCTCATGATTTCAATTAATACATCGGTGCCTCCATTGACATTTTCCTCACCCCATAATCCATCGTGCATCTCAAATTTGCAACTAAAAATAATCATCGGCCTTGATTGAACAAAAACGGTCCTAAACCGACTTTTTCTCAAAAAGTCTAGGTTGCCAAAAAATCTTCTAAAATTGAGTCGACGTTCTTATAATTTATTGTGACATGACAGAATCTTCAATTTCTGAAATCGGACTTGAATTCCACAGTTAATTTTTATTTTGGCACATTTTTAGCGTGACTTAGACTTATCGAGTAGTTTTCGGGGAGTTTTTAGTGCAAATAGCTTGGTAGTCGATTTTCTTTGACCACTATAAACACTTGACACATTGGTGACTCTCGATTATCATGGAAATCTCAATGATTCAATTACACGGACACGGGGTACCAAACGATAGAGAAATCCAAACTAGTGCTAGGTCGACGCAGAATTTTTCAATTTAGTGGAGCACCCACGATCAGTCACACATCTCCGTCGAACCGACCTATCTACGATCTCAATTCGATTTATGTCTATCTGTAATGATCTCTAAAGATGAGCACGGTCGAGAGTCGATTTGGGTTCGGATTCTCAGTGCATTACTTTAAAATCCTTAAGCTTCCCCAGGATGGTCTAGTTATCTCGAGTATCGGCTAGAACAGCCCTATAGGCTCGTCAATAAAATGCCCGATTTATTCAATAGAAAACAGGATCGAAAATTCGGGATGTCGCAACTCTTCCCCTCTTATAAAAATTTCGTCCTCGAAATTTAAGCGTTTACCAATCCTTAAACAAAAAGGTGGGGGTATATTCGTCTCATCTAGTCTCACCTTCCCAGTTGCTTCTTCGGTCCTCTGGTGTTATTAGACCACTTTGACCAAGGGACTATCTTGGTTCACCGAATCCGATCTTTACGATTCACGATGCGAACGGGCTTTCCACATATGACACCTTGTCGTCCACGTCTAATTCTTCAAGATTGCACGTGGGTCGAGATCCCAGTTCATCGTCCTCCAACCTCGACACGTGAAAGACGTCACACACTTGTGCCTACCTCGCGACAACGCAAGACGATACGTTAGGATCCCAATTCTTTTCAAAATCTCAAAGGAATCTACATACCTCGGTTTTGTTTTCCCCTCCTTGCTGAAGCGCAAGGTATCCTCGTGGTGACACCTTCGAAAAGATGTAACCCATAAATTTGGAACACTAGGGGCCCTTCAATGCTCAGCAAGACAACTTTTCTAGCGACTGCGGCGGTCTTTAATCTATTTATGATCACACGGTAGCGCAATGATGAGCGGGCGCTAAGGCGGCTACCGGGCTTGTGATCTTTCTTTCTGCGTCTCATCTCCAACAACTTGAAATTCTGCACACTTTTGCTCTGTTTTTGCCTCAAAGGAAATATCTAGCTTGCTCTCACGAAACTGGAACCTCGGTTCTAGATCTCTGATATAAGTTCGTCACCGGTACTCCATACGAGACAAAGCGCCGACACACATACACTTACGCATGCCTATTCCAATCAATATCCTTTCATACGGCAATAAAATGAGCCGACTTCAAATCTGTCAACCATTACCCCTATTGGAGTCATTATTCCTCCAACTCCTTGGTAAACCTATCTCAACATTCCATCGTGATATACATTTCCCACTCGGGACTCTTGAGTGATTGAAAATGCCCCCTTGGCTTGCATTACGGAAATTTCACTTACTAGCACATCGACACTTGACTGTCAGAAATAAACAGCCCCATCTTCCTTAGCCGGTCTATCATTAGTGACGTTGATTTCTAACCTACCTCCCCACTATATGTCAAATAATACAAGCCCCCTTTCTTGTGAATTCTGACCAAGTCTCTTCCTAAATGCTACATCATCGGAGTACATGATCACTCTCGAGCAGGTATTCCATCCTCGGAAATTTGAAAGCTAGCCTCTCTCTA